>JAQGBJ010004190.1:0-10795 GCA_034698345.1 Sphaeridia pumilis | reverse complement strand
TCAAACCCGTTTGCCAAAGGATTCCGGGATTCTTCACGGCTGACTGATTTTGACAGGTAGGTCGACAGATACGGATTTCCTGTAGTTTGTAGTTTCTTCCTACGTTCTTATACATGCTTTCGAATTTGCTCTTGTGTTCATCGGTAAAAGTTAAAGTTGCATAAAATGTTGGTACGAACGGATTATAGATTGGTGGAGGATAAAATGTAGTTGCAGTTGCGCCCTCTTAACAAGTTCAAGACGGTTTTTGCATTCCCGTAACATGATTTCGGTGCGAGCCTCAAAAGAATTCAAGTTGGTTGTATATGCATTCAAGCATGTTATTTTAAAGAAGGGGCGTTTCAGCTACTTCTTAGTTTTTCATCAGGCGGCTTGATACAGAACGGGTCTGACGGGAGGTTAGATTCGCAAAATTAGCTTTTTTGTTGTTCTTGTCCACAGTTGGCTTGTTAGGCGTTTGAAAGTTGTGCTGGTAGTGGTGGCGGTGGATATTGTTAGAGCCAATTTGTGTTGTGAATAGCGGTACAGGAAAGCCTTTAATTAGAGGAGCCGACACTATAATTAGAATTTTGATGGCGCGAGAAACAAGTTTTGTTGAAGAAGAGCACATTGTGTGTTTGATTGTAATAGGGAGGATGAACAAGATGTTTTTGTAAAGTTCATGGAAGCTTTGCGGCGTCTCGTTGTGGGGAACAAAATGCCTCGAAAGTGGCAAATTCCTTCATAAGAAGCTACTGCCGCTATGTAACCGAGTCTGCACAATGGGCCATGATGATAGTTTTAACAGCGGTGAAAAAGAAGAGTTGTAAAGTGTTAGAAAAGGAAACATTTTAACACAAGGTGTGTTTGTGTGTGCAAGTGAGTAATTACTATAGGCGGTTAGTGTGAACGTAGTCTTGTGTAGTGGTAAGAGCGGGTAGAATGAGTGATGAGAATAATTACTGTTCTTGTAATGGCGGTAGGAATTTTGCTACGGTATGAGAAACTAGTCTGTAATGAGTTTCTGTATGAAACGTGTAAAAGTATAAAATATATGTCGGGATGTGGGGTCGTTTTTTAACGAGGAAAACATGTTGCTATTTTGCGCAACATTTCTTTCACGCAACTTGTGACATTTCGGGTAATGCAAAGTTATGCAGCAAGACTTGAGTTGGAAAACTCAAGTAGTTACAGATGAAATTTAGCGTGAAACCAATATTAGTAATGCAAATTGAGTGAGAAATGAGAACTTTTTGCAAATTGCTGTAATAGTGACGCAAGGGATTTTTCAAGTGTCTCGAGTTGGAGAGAGACGTTGTCACGAGCATGCGACAAAGGATTTTTTGAGTAAAAGAAAGTTGTGACAAAAGAAGACATTGTAAATGTTTTTAGGGTTCCTTGGAAATGGCGTCAAGAGCTGAGAAGCATTAAAAGAGGATGAAGAAGATGAAGTAGTTTTAAAACTTTGTTGTTCCTCTTGTTCTTTTCTGGATCGTTTACAAAGGTTAAGAAAAGCGACGGCTCGGAACAATAGTGAACTGTTGTATGAGTAGGAATATTGATTGACAGCCGGCTATATAGTCAGCCGACGATACTTTGAGTAAGAGCAGGGGCAATATTTAGGAATGTAAACATGTTGTGTTTAAACGGGTAAAAGCGATTATTGTCTAACCATTAACTTTGCTGTTTATGATCGTGTCGGCTGTTGAAAGTGTCTCTAACCACTACCTAAGTCAGGTGCTGAAAACCAAGTAGTTTCAAGGGTCGCAAAAATTGCAGAAATTGCAAGTGGAGACAAGAGCTTTTTATAGTGTCTGCTCAGGAGGGCAAATTGTTGCTACTTTTTAATGTTTCGGCAGTAAAAATTGATTCAGGGAGAATGCTGATGGGTTTCATGTTTGTTGTCAAGTAGTAATCGGGTCGGTACGGTTAGTGGCGAAAAGTATTCGAACTGTTGTTACACCTGCTGGGAGAGGCAGTAGGTGCAAATGGCTTGTGTATATCTCGTTGGCATAAGGAACTCTCAAAATATAACAAAGTAGTATGAACTGCTAAATTGCTGACTACTTTCAAGCTAAGAGGACTGGTAGAAAATTTTGTAAGCATTAACACTGTTTACCAGTGACAATGCCGTAAAATCACAAGGGAATTTGGCAAACACATGAAGGCTGCTGAATAATAATAGTCCTTGGTCCATTAGTTTGCCTGCTGCTGGAGGGAAACAAGGTTGCAAATTTTTATGACGGTAGTTAAACCAGGTGGAGAAAATAAAAGAGTTGCAAAATATGTGTGGAAATGGACGCGCAGTCGGGGAGAGAGAAGCGAGAAAAGTGCATTTTGAAGAAGGTGATGGATATTACTATTTTGAACAAGTTTTTATGACTGGAATGCAAATCATATGTGTGTTATAATAATGGGTCTGGTGTCTGGACGAGGGAGTCGGTGGACCGGCGGGTCGTTTGCTGATTTGGCATGGTTATAAAATTATGTGTCGAGAGGTAGGTGGTTTGTTCCCATGATAAAAGAAGGACAACGTACTGTAGATTCGGTGAAGAAATGTGCACATTTTTATGATGGTTTTAGTTTTGCTAAAAGAGAAGTTTAGCTGGAAAGAGTGTGATGGTTAAAAGGCGGAAGATTGGATAGATTGTTGCTGGAAATTAGGGCAAAAGGGAGGGTATATGATACAGTTGATAAATTGATCGGATGATGAATGTTTAATTAAAGTTGAGAGGATGTACCTGGAAGTTGGAAGAAAGGTGTGAAGTTCCAGGTAAGCCGAAGGTAATTTGTCGGTCGGTAAAACAAAAGGAGGACTGTTGACGCCATCAGTTAATCTATAGCATCGGATGAGTATGAGTAGCTCTTGTGTTTTTTCCAGTTTTTGAAGACTTGATGTACTTAGCAAGAAACTGTGTAGTAAAAATGGGTAAAAGGTGAGTGGAAGGTTTGGAGCAAAAGAGTATATAGTCCTCATGAATGACCAGGTCGCCTAATATACTTGTGGGATGATGGGTCGACAAGGTGATGAATTACTTTCGGTTTGTGTGGTTGTGGTGAGCAATGCGTTGGGGAGTTTTTTAGAAAAATTTCAAGGGCAAGAAAAGGCAGTTTGGCCGCGGCGGGTTTTAAAGTTGGTCCAAGTAGACAAGCCAAAAAGACTTGGTGTGCACAAGTAGCATGTGTGGTTAGTTTTTCGTGGTAGAGTAAATCTGTGATTGAAATATTTAAGCGGAAAGAAACGGCAGCTGTCTCAGTCTACTGGAGCGATAGAAATGGGCTGTTTGATGCGGGGAAGTTGTGGTCGGAAATGCAGTAGGAAGGAAGGAGAAAATGCATTCTTACATACTTTCTGATAAGTGTGTATTAATGGAAGAAGAGCATCAAGATTACGCAAAAAGCAGGCACAAAGTAAAAGAGGCACGTGCTGCAGCTTGAGGTGGTGGTTGCAAGCAATGAATGTGAGTGTATTACACGAAGATTAGACAATTTTTGGCTCTATGTCGACGGTTTTGATAAATGGCTCAAGGCTGGTTCAGACGGAAAATAGTGTGCTGTTTTAAGAAAAGAGGTTTAAATTGAAGGCGTTGGGAAAATTGATGATGGGGTAAATGGTGGGGCTCATGTGGAAAAACGGATGTATTTTCGGTCGGCCAAGATTCGATGGCTTTCAGGGTTCATTTACTTTGGCAAAATACAAGCTTGGAGGCTCTTTTTATTATCGTGGTCAATAATGAAGCAAGAATGGCCAGAGGAGAAAGAAAGAAGCAGGGAAAGGTGAGGAAGTGAAGATTTGGTCGAAATTAAGTGGCGTGGTTCTTGTGCTTTACCGGCCGGCGAGTGTCAGAAGGCGGAAAACCGGGAACGAGACTGATAAATGATGGTGGACTAGATACATCGTAAAATTCTGAACCGGCAGTTTGTCGGTAGGAAAAGGCAGATTATGGGGGTGGGTTCGGCTGTGAAACGGTGTGTTGGATGATATATATCGGAAAAGGAGTCTGATGCCGATACTGATATATTGGTTCCTTTGAATCTCCGGCGAAATTGGACTTGAAGTTAATCGACGCAGTCTCGGTCTGACAATGTGCAGTCCAAGAAATGAAAATGTTGCGAAATGGTGCAGGAAGAACGAAGAGAAGTGCAAGACTTGTAACAATTATGCCCCCATTTAAGGTCATAAATTTCAAAACGCGTGACTTCAAGAGCCCAAGTAGAAAGAGGTAGAGAACATGAGGTTTCATATCAATATCGCACATATAGCTTCCAGAAAAAGCATAAATCAGTCGGGGAGGGTGAAGAATAAAATTGTGTTGTTGCTGTTATCATGTACAATCAGGCCAGATTTGATGAAGCCTTAAAGGCCAACGAATAAGAAGTTGCTGCTCTTTGTTCCGTACTGTCTTAATTTGTAACTAAGCAAGAACGGCATGAATGAAATTTGAGTTTTGCTTCCAGAAGGTGTAGGGAAATAAAAGAATTCTGGATGTACACGATAAAGAGCAAATGTTAAAAAAGCACAAGGGTCACCAATGCATGAAAATCAAAGCTGAATGTTTTAATTCAACATTTGTTTCCTTCATTACAGAGATCCAATAGATTCAATGCCTTTGGAGCACCATTTCCTGCGAACTGCAGCCGCAACGCCATTCCGCCTCTTTTCCGAATTAGACATGGACAATAACAACCTGATGAACTCTATAGAGAAAGCGCGAATACTTCACCAACAATGGAGTAACGCTGCGGGACGGCCCGGAGGTTTTCCAAACGAACCGCCATCACCGTCGTCGCTTCATCACCTGTTGGCTGCAGCGAACTCAGCAGCCGCTGCCGCTTCAGCAATGCCGTCTCTTCCCCAGTTGTACACGCTCAATCCTACTCGAGGCAGTCCATCACCGTTACCGTTACCAGCTCACTTATGGTCTCAATGGTCAGCGTTGTCGCAATTACCCCCTGGGTTTTTGCAAGGGGGACATCACGGCCTACCAGGACCACAACCGCCCACAAGTGGCCCTAGTACCTCACCACATCTCCATCAAAGTCATAGTAATTTAAACGGTAGTAATAATAGCAACAACGGACCTGATCGATCCAGGTCTATTGGCAATCCTATGAACTTACGCTATAGCCCATATCCTATGTCGGGAAAGTCCGCATCAACTTCGCCCAACTCAACCCTCTCGAGAAGTCCTGTATTGGGTGAAAGTCTAACTAGTAGTAGATCATAGTTTTCTAGTTGGAATGTTTACTAGCATTTTTACCTACGACGACATTAAGTTATCGAAAGATTACCGTAAGTCAAGTGTATAGTTTGTATCGTTCCGACGGACGTATGCATTTGATCATTTTTTCCTATTTCGGTACCTTTTATGTGAGGCGCTTGAATTTTGTGTAGTTCACAAACAAGCAAGGTGGTGTGACATTCAGAGTTGTGGATAACAGGCCAAAATGGCTTGCTGTATTCGAACTATTTAAAACTGAAAATATCAACGGAGAACACCTTCTGTTGTGTCAAGTCATGTACAGTTTTGATCATGTATCCCGGTAGCATAAAGTATGTAAGTACGTACAAGATTTGTGAGATTGTAAAAATCAAGACTTGTTGTATGTAGTAGTATCGGACCTAAACGCTATAATCGGCTGGTTCAAAGTTGACCTTGCCGTCGTACAATACCGTAACATGAGTAGCGCCATTGTAAGTACTGCTTTTCGTATATTTAATGTATTTACATGGATAATTCGTGTGTAAACCGTGATGAATAAAATCGTCGATGCGTTCATGAAACTCAAAAAGTGTATCAAGTCTTTTTGCTTGACAATGTATTCATGTGGGAAGAGATGACTGCTCGCAGCGCCATCTGGTGCCACGGTCAAGAGCATAAGTATAAAGTTGAGGCAACTGGGCTGAGTTTATGCGCTGAACAAAGGGTGAACTGAAAGAAAGTATTCATGCAAGAAGGAGGAGTCGGTAGATATGGAATTTCAATGACGAGATACACGTTTTGGTGGTGACGGATTCACCGTGAAACCTGTCAAGGGAAAAATATAAAGCGACACCCAAAAGCAAAGGCAAAGTTAGCGACTGGTGGACACGTGAATTAGATGGATGACAGCAAGTTGCATTGAAGCAACGATATGCTTATTTTAGTGTTTATTTCACTCGGCAAGGACACACAAAGTTGTCCAGACGGTTTATAGTTGTAGAGAATCGGCAAGAGCGAGTTGAATAGGGAAAATAGGAGGGACAAGCCGTCAGAAAGTTGATCGGGGTCGAAATGTGTCCCTTATACGTTATTTAAAAGCGATTCACAAAAAGGTTTCCTCTCGTCCTATTTTCTACACAGAAGGACAGTTTCTATGTGGGTAATTTGAATCACTTGACAAGAGATACAATGCCCGGATGTCACAGAAAATCCCTTGCAAACAGAGGCGAAATGTACCCACGTTGGTTACATAAATATGTATCAAGCAAATAGGCGATTGATAGTAGTGTGGATTCGCAATGTATCATCCCATTCAACGGATTTCGGTGTTGTGGTGTGTATCATATACTGTATATACGAAGTAGCAACAGTAATAGTGGATCAGAGACAGATGATGCCTCGGAGCTGAAGTCGGGTTGTGTGTGTGGAAGCGGATTGTCGGACTTGAAAGCTACATGTCTCTCTGATGGACGGATGGAGATTTTTTTCTAGAAAAGTTTACCTACTGGCATTACCCGGGGGACCAGCGGCGGGTAACACCCTGTTTTATTTATTTGTTTGTGGTTGGTTTGTGGTATTACAAGCTGTTACGATGAGGGTGAGAACGTCGAACATAGAAAGCTTCCTGTTTCACTTAACCAGGGTTCTGCAGGTTCAACGGCGAAGCTAGAAAATGCGTGGACGAGAGACTATGAATGAATTGGCAAGATGGTGTCATGGGAGCATTAGAAGTGGTCCTTTGGCAAATTTCCTCAACATAGAAATCGATTCCCATGAATCTAAAGTTTTTCATGTTCAGATGGTTGCCAAAACTTTGGTTTAGCTCAAAGCTTTTGAACGAATTGAAAACATTCTACCAACTTTGAAATAACGTGTTTTGTAAATTTGATCACATCTGTAGAATGTGTGGGGCTGATCAATGTGCTTGTTCAGTTAAATAAAACAAATTGAACAAGTGTAAATGAGTATTTGTAAAGTCAATCAAACAAGTGTAACATGAGTTGCATGCTGTCGTAAACAGGTTGGCATCATGGTTCTTTGAAGGGCATACAACGCGTCTGCACCAGGGGAGTCCATTTACTTCATTAGTAGTGAAAGCTACTAAACTTGAATTGAGTGGGCATTTCATTCATATTGATTCGAAACGGGTACTCACTCTCGAGGTGGTCAGTATAAATAAATTCACTTAATGAACTTGGTTGTCCAGTAGGTAAACCTGGATCCGAAGCCATGTCATGTGCAGGTCAAGGGAGTTTCTACAGAAACGGCAGGGAACCTGGCTGCCAAATCATACACGATCGGTGTTTGTAACCTTCGAATGATGAATGGTTCATGCAGAAAGCAATACAAGTCGGAATGTCGAAATCAGTTGAAAGCTTGAAGCTTAACCTGAGCATTGGCAAAGAAAAGGACATGAGCTTGGTGATAGTCGACTCAGAATGTTCTTCGCTAGAGAAATGAATGAGAATATCTGAAAAATGGCCAGCGGGGATTAATGCAAATGTGATTGTGTAAAGGTAATTTGAGTGCTGTTGTCTGGACTTAATGCGTTGAAATGACCACCTACAGGTGAAATCAAGTGAAAAGTACAAGGTGTTAGTGGAGCTGGCGGACGGAATGAGATGAAACGAAACCGCAGAACAAGGAACCGGGAGCAATGTGGGAGAAATATTTTATATAGAGCACAGGTGTAGCATGAATTCCAAGGTGTGAACAGTCAAGAATGTTAAAGAATCAAGTCCACACTCTTGCATTATTAATTTGGTTATCGAAAGCTTTTTTGTTGTTTAATCAAGTAAGTCTATGCACACCATTCCACCGCTTCCAGTATAGGGAATAAGATGAATCCTTCTAGATATGGCTTAACAAACATTGCCAGAATCTAGCATCACAATCTTTGGAAGCACTAATGTACATATGATTCTGAATGAGAAACCCCCACTTTAATAATGTCTAAGCTCGACTAAATCAAGTTAAACGGCCACAAGTACCACAGGTTTTGACCTCAAGTGCTTTTCTTGTAGGCTGGACTGGATGCAGTTGAAGAACATGCACAAAAGTAAGTTTGCATTTGATCTTATTACAGATTAAGAAAAAGTGGTAACTTTTAACAAGTTTTGCATCTCAAAATGTGGTTATAATTGCACCCTGTCGACTGCTTCTTATGTGGGGAAGATCTTGCACAAAGATCATTCCGGTTTACAGTAATTGTTTCACCAAAATAACATTGTTTAAGCTGCATGTGTTCAAAAGGCAACTGGTCTATCTATGCCCTTACCTATCTCATTTAGAACCAAATATGTTGTTCAATCTCACCTCATGCGTTTCTTTATGCTTGTAACATAATGAACAAGAAAGGAGAACAAGCCGACAGTAACACCCTTCGAATGTTTACCATTGTCAAGGCCTCGGGTGGGTTTGTCGGTGCAGCTGAACGTTTGAGTGAATACGTTTTATACAAAACAAAACCTTTTTTGCGATTGTTTACTGCAAAGTGCTATATGAGTAGATAATTTTGCGCAATTGTTCTGTGCGGATGATGACCTGCAGTCGTATAAAGCCATTTGAGAATTCCAAAGACCTTTACATTGACCATTTTGGTCACTAAAACATGAGTGCTTGACGTATGCAGTCATTTGAAGACAATAGATGGATTTTATGCAAAAATATGACTTTGTGAAGATACAAAAAAAACGTTGTGTGAGATGAAATTATGTTTGAGTGAGTATATTTTCCTGGGAAATGTGGCAAGTTTTACATACAACAGATTACAGTGCAGTTTAAAAATATAGACAAACCTGCGATATGGAGCCTGCTGCAATGTTGCAAAACAGGGTGAATGAATTTTTTTACGTATACGCGACCCTTCCTGTGTAATTTTTTTCCCGATGCAGTTGATGTAGTACAGTCTCTCAGGTAATTTAAATTGGATATTGGGATGTTTCATTGAGAACTGAGAAGTAAGCATATGGAAGTCCATAATGTAACAGCCAGAATATCGGCACGAGTGTGAACGGTTTACCGAATAAACTTCATAACAAGAAGGGCCGTTGTTTTCTTGTTCTTGATAGTCACGAGGGAAGCATTAAAGTAGCCCCAAAACATGTGCAATTATTGTTTAATACTAGGTTGCGAGTGTTGTAATAATAATCAAGTTCGGATAGCATGTCACTTGTAATTTTTAAATTGGTATCATCATCTCGTAGATAACGTTTCAGAGTTTCATCATCCAATGATACTGACTGAGAAGCTGTTCTGGCATATACTCGTGATATTACTACAATCGTTATCATGTACTTTGGCGCAAAATTCTTTCAGTTTATGTTACAAAAAGGCATTAAATAATATTAATTGAACTGCCTCGTTGGGCGGCTTCCCACCATGAAATTCCCTCAGCTTGTGGTGTGTGTCTCAGTAAAGAACATGTATTGTTGAGCTGCAATTTCACCTGTATTGATAACCGCTTAATATCTACGAGAAAAATAATGATACACTTGTGATTGCAAAAATTTTGTACAGGGAAGAACAAGGTGGTGACTGATGACCTAAGATGAATCAATAGTGATGTGTTTCGCTTCAAAACTACGAGGCCTCGGCTTACTCCATGGTAATCGGTATCGGCAGTCCTAGTCCCACCATAGAATTGTAGTTTCATCTCGTTTGAAACAATCCTCAAACAAATTGGAGATTAAGGTAACCACTTCTTGTTAAAATACTTTAGACTCGCAAATACGGTGATAAGTAATTGAAGCAAAATCATACGTCTGAAGTGGCTTGAATTTAGGTTGTATCATGAGTTTGTACCGACGGAACAAAGCTGGTTTTTATAAGGGAAATTACATGAAATCGAACGTTTCCTCTTGGTTTGGGTACGGATGTGTGATAATAAAAGCTGAGGAAGTCAAACTGGATGGCTCTAAGAAATTGAAGACTGTGATGACTGAGTATGATAAGAGATGATTGCCCTGGAAGGTGAGATAAGTGACGTACTGGCACCTTATCCCCGGGCCGAAGACACTTATTACAAATTGAGTATGGAGTAGTGTGAAATATAAAGGAACAGTTACAATTTCATCGTTGGTGCCAATGGACAACACCTACAATCAACCCTGAATTATCTGCGTAATTATGATTGAGTAAATTAAGCCAGAAATAGTCGTTAAGGAATGGTGGGGAATCGAAATAAAGCTTGTATCAGGGTAAAACGTAAAAAACCAGTCTGATTGTCTGATATACAAAACCGGTGAAAAGGACTTCAAACGCGTAAAAACGATCGGCCCAACACTCGATGATTCTTGACTCTGAACCAGGTGTTTTAGTGATTGAAGAGCAAAAAAGTGTGAAGTGGAGTCATTAACTGCTCCGCAATATAAACGAGACCAATAACTAGTGGATTCGAGCTAGAACTAAATATTCGCAATATGCTGAGCGCATGATGATTATCGTTTGAAATTACCCTGGACTTGATCGAAATGTAGACGGGAGAGCACATAAATTTTGTAAAGGTGCAGTAGCGATTAAGGAATATATACAGTCTTAAAAGCAAGATTTGATGGCGTCGATGATGAGGATTCAAACGATTTGGTGAGATTCTGTGAAAATTTAAAGTTGAT
>JAQGBJ010004189.1:0-10795 GCA_034698345.1 Sphaeridia pumilis | reverse complement strand
TGTTGTAAACTAAAGGAATTCCATTCCCCCAGGCATTCTTATGTACTCCCGAGGTCGTCTGTCCATCCGAAGAAAATATATATAAATGCAACTGGATGCGATGGACTACTACTTGAGCATTGCCTACTATATACAAGCTTCCCGAAGATGCCTTTTTGTGTTGCATCCATCAAGTTACTCAACAGGTCCAGACCAAATGGTCTTGGACGTCCTGGAGGATCCATCATCCACATTATATTTTATATACTTGAAATGCATATGCTGTGTACGTGTGTGTTTGCCACTATCATAATTTCCCGGCCAACTCACTTTTTTTCATGAGGACCAAATACAAAATTCCATTGCGTAACCTTATAATGATTACGAGACGAGCAGCGACTAGTTGGGGTCCTGGAACATTTTCCTGAACATTGCGAAAACAAAAACGCTCACCAGTCAGAACAGGTGCATTGGGCAAAATCCAGCTGCCTCATCAACGACAATGATTTGAACCACCTGTTGCATCCAATGTAGTAAAATGCAGTCAGTGCACTGGTTAAAATAGCTAATGCTGGCTGAATTGATTATCGATTGCAGGGTAAAAATGTCGGCTTTTGGTCGATTGTTGTAGATGAAGTCTTTTGATTACTCACAGGAATCGCTCCAATATATACAAACAGTTGGTGTGTTATTACGCTGCAGGGCTTGTTGCGAACAAGACGTAACATTGACAACGAGCAACAAAATCTCACATGAGGCACCACGACAATAGAACATAAATCTTGTTAGATCCTACACGATTCAAGCATTAACAACTTTTAATTGTCCTGATTGTCAAAATAACTTAAAAATGATCCCTCACAGGGAGTAAATGATGCCTTTAGATTTTTCTCAAGCTGCTCCTCAAAGGTCGTGGGGCTCTTGCTGGGTTTTGCACACTGATTTTTTGCAAAACAATTTTGGGTTTGACCAACAGACTTGCAACAGAAACCACTGGGCAATTACCACCGGACTCATGCTGAGCAGTTAATTAGAAACGGGAGAAAACACCAAATATATCCTTGAGCCAATGCGCTTTCCATATTGCTCCTTCCACATTAAAATGATCGTTTCTGAATTACACTTGTATACTAACTTTTACAGCATCAGCCAAAGCTGATGGGCCAATTATTACATAAATTCTGTTGTATATACACAAGCCGGCGGACAAACACCCTGTTGAGAAGCCCATTACCCTTACCAGTTTTGCTATTTTGAAAATCAAGTATTTCACCGGGGATATAACTAAAGACCTTCAGTTTACCATTTGTTCAGTGAGCTGGGGAGTCCAACTTGTTTCAGTTGGTATGTAAAAGATATATTTGATGGTTATTGGCATTATGATTATGATAGCGTCGTTAGATGAGATAGTGCGCGTATTCATATGGTTGTTTGTTTCTCTAGAGCAGGGCGGGGGAAGCGGACTGCCAAGTGGAACCTCACGATCTAGCAACTATCGGAGCTTTATGACCATCACGTGAGATGTTATTACATCTTGACGATGAGATGAATACAGAGATGATCTAAACAAGATTACACATTTCCTTTCCATGAATTCCAGTAGGCACCCGGAGGCCAGGTTTTCGCCTTAAACACATCTCGTCAGGTAAGCCACAAGCCTCTCAAGTCTGCTAATTGTCAAATAAACAATATAAAACATCCGGCCATACAATGCTCACATGTTTGGCTTGACCACACTCCTGTCCATCAACTCTTCAATAAATATGCGAGCTACATAAATCGCTTGCATGCTGCGACCACGTAAACAAGCCGAAAGGTGCAAACCTATAGCATAATTTATTCCTGCGTAAGTAAAGTCGTGCTTTTAGTCTGGACTTTGAACGTTAATGTATCGGGTTCTGTTGGAATCTGGCTTTCATCAAAGTTAGTGCTAGTTGTGTCAATGTCATACAATATATTTCTAGACGACAAGTAACATGCGCCCTAATGTAATTCATACTGCTGATTAACGTGCGCTGTTGGATGTATAAAATTTCTCCAGACACAAATATATAGAACAAAGTTTGTGTCTGTGTGTCTCGGCTACGTCATCTGCTTCAAAAAATGTACAAGCGTAATTTCCATGTTTGACGGACGATTGACTGAGAGAAATTGCTCCAAAGGGAAAATAATCAATAATTTTCTTCACCTAATGAGCCTAAAAGTTGGCCCAACCCCATGTAAATTTTACACCCAAAAGTTTAAAAAGACTGGGAATCAGCAAAAAGGACTGTGTAAGAAGGCCTATTCTGACTGGCATCAAATGATACAGCAAATTAACCTGATTTCGATGGTCGTTCGATGCATTTTGTGGTCAAAAAGAAACATGAAGTTACTGCAGTTTTAGTTGAAGCTGAACCATCGCCAATTAGACTTTTTGACAATTCCATTCGTATGCAAGCCACAAACCTATTTCGAAACCCATCGTCCTCTCTGTGTATTCTCTTTTTGTATTAAAAAACTTGGTGGAAAAAACTTGACGGACCTCGTACTTTCCCCACAGCACCTTTGAGGTTTCAAAAAATCTTGAAGTAGTCTAACTTGACACTACATGCCTTTTATTAGCGGACAATAAGGGCTTGGATGCACGGAAAATATACTCTCAAACTGAACAAGAAGAAGACAACAGGTTTTACTGTCAAGACGGCTCTCGGACAAATCAACAAACAACAACGAATGGAGGTAACCAAAAGAGTAAATATTATCATGTTTGATCGAAATTCCTACGACCTGGAAACCCGTGATGGAGATTCAGACCACAGCAGCAGCAATAACACACTACGGCACCATTCATGGACATGAGAAAATTTGAAGCTTGAAAAGAAGCAACGTTTAGTGGATACCAAATAGGCGAGAGGTTAAAGGCAAACTGGATTTTATACTTCTTCCTTATGGTTTGTTACGCCAAAACTGGCAATAGTGACTGCACATATCACGACAACACTATTAAGGAATGCAAGCTTCGAAATGTCCAGTTGCATTCGATTCAACATAATGACAACCTGTCAAAGCCATAAAGATTGGACACGACTATCTTGTCCATGACAAGATTTTACTGTCAACAGCCTTGTTCGAATAGCGCAGCACGCAATTTTGGTTTCATCCATTCCAGTCTAACTCGTACCTCATCCTCTCAGATTCGGATCTTATTAACCAACCACGTGGCATTCAACCACCTGACTAAACTGCCCGGAAGAAAGTCGATTATTTGACACACCTGCTGACCTCTGCAAAGCATTCCTCATCTGTCTCGTTTTGACCGGATTCAGATGATAATGATAACACAACTCAACATTTCCCTCATATCTCATTATGATTACTGGTTTATTTGAAAGGTCCAAATTGCATTATTGTGGCTCCTGGACCATAACATAGTTGCAATATTACTCTGAATGAAATAGATGGCCTGCAGGAAGCTTCAGAAAATTGTTTTGGGTGCTAAGATTGCTACCTCTCATGCTGCAACTTTTGAAACCCAGTCTTTCATAAATCTTCCTGAAAAGCAACATAGTAATAATACATCGCCTCATAGTCGTCGTAGTAATGTCTCAGATTATAATGCTGAAAAGCAACATTAAGGGCAATTCGCACCTCCGATATGGTGAGCTGAAGAGAACAATTTAATGTTGTTTTGTCTCAAAACCAGCTAGTGTATATACCCTGTTCGCCATTACTTTTTGCCCTTGATTTAACACCTTGCCGCTTATCAAAATCGAAGTACATGGGTAAGAATGAATGCAAACCTCCAGAACAAAAAACTGTTATCAGGTGTACAAGTTTTTGTTAATTCGGAAAAGCACATTCCCGACATCTTCTTTCCCTCATACGGGAATACCATGTAGGTCACTACTGCGTTACCCGAAGAAATGGAACATACTTAAATCATTGTCAATGTAGTGGCTTGAAATTCCCTAGTGACTAGCTACGTTCCATGCGTCACATTACCGGTCATTTTTGAAAATAGCCGTAGAGATCAAATGTGAAGGATCACAACACATTTTTGGCGCCAAATAAGGCTCGCCCAAAATCATCTTGACGTTTTCAGTGATACCCAATCTAAAGTTGAAGTGAGCACTTTCTTACGGCTACACGATCCAACGTAGTGTATGTCGCCAAAATTCTTTAAATTCGTTTTACATGATAATTTTCTAATCGACAACTTTAATGGCTGGTCAAAGTATGTTTTCATTTCTTCAGTTACGCAATGACGTCGAAATCTGGTTTGGTGTCATTGATGACAATTTGTCCTCAACTTCTAAACTGGAAAACATGTATCGATTCAAAAAGTCGCTCAAGAATGCAAGAAATCGGAAACAATCAAAAAAATTCTTTTGCTTAAAAGGAAACTATTTTACGAGCTCGATAAATTACTGAAAGCCTAAGACACATTCTGCGGAATTTGATCTCGTCAATATGGTCAAGGAAACTATGCAAGATCATCAAGTTTCATGTCAAAAGCTGACAAGGCAACGTGGGTTGATCTTAAACTTTTCAAACTATGCTTGTCATGGACTCCGTAATTTTGTTAGCAAAGTCTGCCGAAGAATCTCCATTTATACAGGACATATATTATATAATGACTGGGGACGCCAGAACTAAAAGGCAACATTATATTCGGGCCAGCAAAACAAGTCTGGTAGCATAACTCGATGGTGATACCACCATCCCAAAATTCATAAATTCTTGCTCTTTGCCACACAGACCGGTCGCCGCTTGATTAGTCGATACTGGTTTTTTCGTCAGGCTTTGTTGTTGTTGTACTTACCGCAACAACCGTTCGAAGCAATTACGCATGCACCGGTGCTTCTTGGAATGACATCATTATAATTTTTGGCAAGACTTCTTATTCGTTTGAACCAGCCGCTTTCAGCACGTACTTTACAATTTTGCCAGCTCTTAAATCAGAAAACATATGTAATTGTAAAATATACATGGGAACGGGTTAATTCTGGGACATCATCAAACATTCACACTTGTACGTTTCGCAAATGTTTCTATCGGTAACTAAACATTAGCCTGACTGTAGACTAACGAGAACCCAAACCCAAGGGAAATGATTACGACTGTTGTATCAATCTTTTACCAAGTCACCGAATGGCTGATTTCCATCAACAGCGCGTTTGCGGCCAACCGCATAATTAAAGGTGTAACTGTCTGAAGTGCTAAGTGGGTAAATCCCTCCGAGTGCAACGACGTTTCAAGGAGTGGAGCCGAGAGAGCTGGATGAGCTATTATATTGAGAATTAATCTTCCGCTCAAGCTAATTATTATGCACAGACTTTAAATCCAGTAGCTTCAACACCTGAGTCGGACAGACTGATCATCAGCCGCTAGCAGCTGCTCCAACAGCCGCCTAATCACTTTTTGCCTAATTTTCTCTCGCGGTAATAAGTGTACACTTTGATTAGTGCAAGGAAGGAAAAATCAATTTCATATTTTTTACTCCCGCCAAAGTAATAAGGTAACCAAAAGTCCAGCACCGTGGGTCTAATTACAACAACATTGGCGCTTCGTCAAGGACTAACCACAGCAAGAACTTTGTTTTTTCAGCACCTTCAAGCTGCTTTTCAGTTGAAGCTCAGAATATAAATGGCTACCGACTTAATAACAAAAGAGCCTCTCAGAATTTAGGACTGTAAACAAAAGGTGTCCTCAAGGAAACAAAGGGACTGTGTATTCAAGTACTGACGCTCCAGCAACATCTCCATGTAGTCGTAAAGCTGTAAGTTCATCAAGATTTCCAGGAGTAGTTAACGTAATATTACTTGCATCGGCATTGGGCAAATGATGGATGCTGTGGTTTACAATGGTCTGTGAAGTGAAGGGACTTCAGAAAATATCCCTTTTCAGTGCCGAAGATGGATGGACGTTTTACTCCAGCATCAACAAGATGATCAGAACCTGACAAGTTCAAATCAACTTCTAAATGATGATGACGATGGTACAGCTTTACAATTCGAAAGGTTTGTTGTGAGTATATGACCATGCTTGCATCTGACGGCTTGACCAATGGCTGCATGCTTCAGTCTTGCTTCAAAAGCTATTTAGTAAATAAACTTCTGCAGAATCTGCAAGTTCACAAAATTATATTAAAGGACAAAATTACACTGGCTGAAAAAATATCCTTGTCAAACGAGACCAGGTTTTGCCGCCATGAGTTCGACAGAGAAAAATCTGTTGCCTTGAAATCATCAAGTTGGCTTGACATTCGAGCCTTCACAAAAGTTATAATAAAACAACATCTTTTATTCTGCTCCAGATTAATGTTTGATCATGAGCTTTTTTATCAGATAAGCAGCAAGCCTTCTCTTTCTTTCTCGTCAAGAACTTGATTTCGTTGCTGGAGAACTTTTTAAGTGTCAGAGTATAAAACCCAGTAGTCGGTGCAAAGTAGCTAAACAGCGTAAGCAAGAGCAATCCCTGGCCACTTGAGCAATCTTCATGCCCAATTATTTATTCGAAAGGGGCCCTTGATGATGAATTCAAGTCCTCCTACCGTTATATATATATATACTTTCTCCAGGTGATGGACAACAGCGCGCAGGAGAGAGAACAACTGATCCTACTTATAACTGGCATCCCTCCTGTTGTTTCCAGTCAAGAAAATAGTTCCAGGTTCGTATTTCAGTCTCATCATATTATATTCTTCAAGTTTAAGGAACGAAACCTCAGAAGGCTTCTTACTCCTAAACAAAACAGCCTACCGCCGACCTCTGTTCCAGTATCAATGTTTCGGTTGTTGTTTTTTAATTTTTTCATCATCAAAAATCTGTGAGTGGATCACACAACAGGTAATAGGTCTGTCGAGAGTGATCTTACGTGCATGTCAGCCTGAATCACCTAAATCCTTCAATTTCTACTCCCTCCTTATTCCTATCCCATCACACGTAACCTTCACCCCCACCAAGAAGAAAGAACTGGTCCAGCAAAAGTCCAGCAGTAGCTTCAGATCGTTGGTACCAGGTAAGCAATGCCTCCCATGGCTATGCTGCAATCTCCGAACAACAACAAGACCAATGGATGAAAAGTGATGCAAGATGGGCTTGTTTTATAACACAACCTTTTCAGTACAACAAAAAGGGACTCATTTACTTTTTTTCTTCCGAAATCACTCCTTGGCATCAGTGGCTTTTTCTACAACTGTTATTACACATAAAATGCTTTGAAATAAAGGGTAATTGTAGCCTTAATCCTGGTCCCTTCCCGACTCTGTCCATTTCTTGCTCTCGTGCACAACACAAAAAACCCAGCCTGATGAGCAACATAACCCGCCAAATGGCCAAATTAAATTCCGTCCCTAAAAGCTGGCAGGTTAAATTACGCAGTTTTCCATTAATTCTCACTCCAAGCTCCTCCGAGGAATTTTAATCTTTCTTGGAATCTTTTAGCGAATGTTTCCCTATTTCTCTTCAGGTATAAGTAATTATCTGTAAATACGCATGGCGGGGAAATAGTGTCCAGTTGCAGGCCTTACATTTAGCCCTGTTTTTGTTTTCCGCTCTTGTTTCGCGTCCAAACAATAGATGAGCATGAATAAATATTTGCTTTAATGCCTGGATTACAAGATAATATACTTTCTTCAGACATACATGGATAAACCCAAACAACCCAAAAAGATGGTCATTTCAAGTCTCTTGTCACAAGTTCAAAGGCGCCTCTGCTACATAAGGGTGAAGCCCTCCAAGAATTACCAACCAGGTTGGCTCCTTTGTGTCCTCATTTCTTGTAGCAACAGGTGAATGCAAGGAGTCTGTCTCTTATATTGTGGCTGCTTTAAAACCTTGTTTTTCGCGCAAACCTCCATCCTAGCTTCTTCGGATACCTGAGGAATTCCAGGATATAATTTTGGGCCTCCTAAAGTAATTACCAATATACACTTCCAGGACTCGTACGGTTCTAAAATGACCGTATTGTTTAACTAATTATGATCTAAAACGCGGCCGGCCCAATAGCAGATTGTTATGTTGTTTTCCTCACACCATGTGATTTGCACCAATTATTTAATTTATAATGAAGGCTTGTGAGTGCGGATCGCGAAGATTGTTCTATACGGAAGTAAGCGTGTATATATCACGTTGAACAATTACATGTAATCATGATGCCAACATGTTAGAATGCATTGTGATTTCAACCGCTTTTCCGCCTGCCCCAACAAAAATCATAACTTGAGTAAATTGCAGTTAGCTTTAAATATAGCCTCTGACAAGAACAAAATAACAATTGGACCGTTGCCGTCTACAGAATTTTGCCGCCATAAAGTTTCATTCCGCTGGACCCTTCCTGACACATTACTTGTACTTTACAGCGGTTCCAGTCCATCAGTTTCGTCAACTCACCTGTCCAACTGCCTTGAAACCAATGGCGCGAAAGTGTTTCTTTTCAGAACACGAGGGTGTGTTGATCTATATACCTTACCAGGGTTCCATGGACCGTTAGTTAACATGTTATTGATGCCAGAAAAGAGACAATAGAAATGGACATTAAATTCATACTGGACACAAAGGGAAAACAATTACTGCGGAGGGCATGGGTGGAGCCCTGGTCACATTTTAAGTTAGTCAGTTGTTGCAAGTCCCCACAGCAAATACAATGCGGTACTACGAATAGTACTGAACAGGTTCCAGGAAGTAGGACATTTGTGAAACCTGAATCGTACGAGGTTACATTTTCTCCAGCCGATGTAAAGAAATGGTTACCGCCAGCTTGAACTGTCACAGTGGGACGAAACCTTCTAACTTTGATGATATATCTAAAGAATGTTAAGCATGCATGATTTGGAGTGAGACTGCATATTAGGCGGGTAAATTTTTTGAGTCTCCTGCTGGTTCTACTATATATGCGAAAACAAGTGTCTTATCCCTGGTAATGCCAGCGTCCCGCCAACATCTTCTACAACGCCGCTCATACCAAGGCCCCCAGTTAAGGTAGATCAAGGTTGAAGTCATAACAACTTTTCCCTGATGGTTGAAAAGACAAAGTTTCACATCACGTTATCCTTTTACAGCAGGTCTTCTGAAACTTTTTCCAAGGAAAGGCACCTTGCAGAGGGACTACATGCAGTGTTCAGCGTATAGCAGAGAAAACCCAAAAAGACCCTCGAGGAGCCTACCTTACCAAGCTAAAGAACAATCTCTCTTGCGTAGTTGGAATGACCGTAATGAGAAACACTGGAAAAAGTCCAGTAGAGACTTGGTAGCGATAAGCTTGGACCGAACCAACGGAGAAAAGTATGACCAAAGTCAAGCAAGGTGTTGGACGGTCGATCCAGTGTGATTGTGATTGATGCTTTTATGGTAAAAGCTTCTCTCGAGTTTGTAGAAGCTAGGACTTATTATTATATTATTATTATTTGAAGAAAAAAGGTAAGAAGAATAGACAAGGGCTTGAATAGCCTTTTGAAAAACCAAGGGTCTCTCTTGTTTAGCAAGTACCCATGGGAACTGATGCCCTTCGCGGCGTTCATCTCAAGTTTGGTCGTCCCTGTCTGTACATGGACCGTGAAAAACGGCGCAAAGAAGAACAATCATCCCGTGAACGTATGACTTGTAAAATCGGGTTGCTTCGGTCCTTCATTCCTTCATACACACAAGATGCACTAAACTGTATGTGTATATTATTGATTGTCTATTGTTGTTTTCTCCACAAGAAAAAGCGTCATGATGAAGAATGCTTCTAGCGCTTCGCACCTTCCAAGTGGCATCTACACTAAAAAATTATATCCACAAACAACTAATCAGCTCCTCATCATTTTCTCCCTGTTAGTCTTCAGTCTCCAAATAACTCTTCTAGCCTTTCTGGCAATGGATCATATTTAATTGGTATTTCTTTTTAGACACGAGCAGATTGCATGATTTGAGGAATTTTTAAATGGCAGAAGCTAATATATTCCACAATATACCGGAGCTTACTGCCTTACGGTAATAATGTTTTGCGGATTTAAAAAGGAGCCACATTTGGTGTTATTGATTGATCCGACGGTAAAGAAGGGCGCCACACAAATGCAATATCTTTCATCACTTGAAGCAAACGATTTGGCCAGACATTTCTTCCCGTTTGTTTGCAGCACCCACTGGTGTGCTTCAGGAGGGGGTCAAGTATTAAAAGTTACAGGACAAAGCAACATTATGGACAACATGATAACAAGTCAAGGGAGGAATTTCTCGAACAACCTGTACAATGTACTTTGCTTGTGAAGTTCAAGATCAGGACGAGACGAATAGTTAGCTTGATTATCACTGGCTAATTCCTAAACAATAAAGTAATATATGAAGAAACCGTTTATGAACAAGATTTCTTTCATCTTTTT
Source organism: Sphaeridia pumilis (assembly GCA_034698345.1). Taxonomy (NCBI): domain Eukaryota; kingdom Metazoa; phylum Arthropoda; class Collembola; order Symphypleona; family Sminthurididae; genus Sphaeridia; species Sphaeridia pumilis. Next base: position 471 of record JAQGBJ010004189.1, on the reverse strand, counting down.
CCTCTTGTACATAGCCGACAAGTCCAACTTTTTTATCATGTCATAAATTCAGCAAGCAATAACGCTCAACTGTCAAATACACAACTTTTTTTAACCTGGATGGACGATTTCGAGCAAAATGTTACGGTTATTGTTTCTGGCGCTGTTGGCCTCACTTGCTTGAATCAAGCGAGATTGCGACGAGGAAACTTCAGCTTTCAAGTTTGAACATAAAGTAATTTTCAAGTATAAAAGCTTGATAAAATTAGCCGGAGAATTTCGGGTAAGTAGATTAAACTTTTGAAAGAATTTCTCTGTGGCATGAATTTTGAGCGTTACATCCAAAGAACACCCGTAGAGTAATTGCTGAGGAAAAACGTACATAAAACCACGGAAATTGGATACAGTCGGTTTTACAACAAAAACTTGTCGGTGACAGGATTAAGCACATTCCAAGCTAATTTGTGATTACGCCAGATTAAATTGCGCTCT
>JAQGBJ010004188.1:0-10796 GCA_034698345.1 Sphaeridia pumilis | reverse complement strand
TTCCTTAGATTTCCGTCTCGGTCCTCCTAAGTGAGTTAGTAATCGTTGTCTTTTGTGGGAAAATTATGCATGTGAGATCCTCTGGCGATTGTTAGCAATTCATCTTGCCAGCGAAATATATATCTACGGCATCTTAAATCTTATGCGACTTTTGCCCTCAGCTGTATTCAGCAACAACGACGAGGAAGCACGAAACCAGCGCTTTTGCTTGCACGCGATGTGCCCAGCCCAACTACAACGTTACCGCCGTATCCAAATCAGCCGCAGCGCACGTACTTTGGGAAAGTAAACGCGCGAAATTTTCAAAATTCGCCAAACTTACCATAGACCCATTGGCGGCCTGAAGTGCAACCACCCAAACGCCCGGCTCCAACTCGACCCTCCCATTTCCAAGGAACTTTTTCGAAGGACTCCCAAACATTGCGCTTTCATTCGGCACGTACTTGTAACAGTACGCACACGTGTTCAGTACAAATACTAATGGCGACATATCATGTGACTTTCGGATCTGCGTCCGACACGTTGATCCTTTAGGGAACGCCGTCGCCCAATCGAAAGCAACTTCAGTTTTTTCGCCAACTTCATTTTCATCCTCTTCTGTATCTATTGCGGTTTCCACGGTTGTCGCCAATGAATTCGCATCGGGGTCGCCATTGGCCACTAAAGCATGAGCTTCTGACTGACCACCGCGAAACACAAGGTCACGTTTCGCTCTTGTGGTCTCATAGTGTGTAGGCGGGAAATTCAAACTGTCACTCGATGGCTTCAAATTGTCACGTACTTGCGAGTCAGCAGTAGTGTCAGAGACACTCAGTAAAAAGGGGCGGTCAACAGGTGCAGAGTCACTGATGAGGGGGCGGGGTTCAAATGTCACGTTTCTGTCACTGTGGGGGAGCACTGATGAGGGGGCGAGCACTAACAGTACCCCAGAGATGCATAGGGGAAATAAGGGGTTGAAGGGGCGGAGCCCCTTCAAGGCGCCTCTTCCTGACGAAGGCGACATTGCAAATTGGACGAGCGTTTTATCCAGATGGCGCTTCACGCATTTACAATTCCGTCTTCGGTTTAATCTGCAAAAAGACAAAACGTTTCAAATTTTAGACTTCGCCAAACTTCAAAATTGCTTCAAAAACTTTCTCTTCCAGATTCGGCTGTTTGATGACACACGGTGACACGTTTCTCGGTTTACAAGAGCGATTCGTAAAACTCAATGTCCCTGAAGAATTGAACGTGTCGCCAGCATAAAGTAGAATCTCTTTTCAAAACACCGGCTGATGGACACCACTTGTGGTCTAGACTTTTTGTAGACGCTTGCCAAAAATCATACTTTACAAGCTAATCTTGTGGAGAAAGCGGGAAAAGAGTCCGTTATTTTGTCTTGTGTGTGCTTAGCTAGTACTAAACCCAAGTTTTAGTTCTCCAACACAAACTTTTGACAGCGTCAAAAGCGTCGTGAGATTGTCATGCTAGAGCCACATTTCTTTAGTTTCTTGTATGTCCAAACATTTTCGGTTTCTTTGCAGTACGACGGTATAGCCATGATAGCAAAGCTTGTCTTCTAGAAACTAGAGAAAACTCTATCAAAACAACATAGAATCCACAACCGTTTCTATCTCCTTTCTTTTGTAACATTGAAAGTAACCACAGAGGAAGCTCGTTTATAAGCCACGTGTTGCATACACTTGTGTCTGAGGACAAAACTTTCGATTCGTATACGTATAGCATGGCTTCTAGTGAATTCGACACCCACCTATTCAATTAGCTACTGCTGGTTCTTTCTTAGCAATTTAAAATCAATTTGCAATTTAATTTCACAGTTACGCACTATTTTTATTAACTACTATGCGTAGGCATGTAATTTAAAACGGCCCAAAATGGTTCCAAAAACCAGGGTGTTTTCCTACAACGTTTCTGCTTTGCTTTGGTAACACGAGCCAAATTTTATGTTTGACACTTTAATAGGTATCAATCGATTTTTGGACATTGCCATTTTATAGTATTTATAGAAACAAAAATGGCAGGTCGACAATATCGTTTTGTGAACGCCTCTTTCTTGCTTAATAGCAGGCTTCACTTCAAACAAGTTATATTTTAGTCAGTCACAAGCCAAATTTGCTGTCGATCAATGCCGGGCAATTTGGACTGTGAAAATACCCAAACCGGCTCAAAATTATCTAGACATAAATTCACCATTTTCGAAAAACCAATACCAAATTTTCTGTCCTTTTTCAATATTCAAGAAACTTGGAAAAAAATCAAATATTTAATATAATCATAGCGATTTCAGCAATAAAAACCTTGGTCAACTTTACAGATTTCCCGCTCTTTTAACCCTATACCTTAACCTAACCTTCCAAAGCGTTAATTCGCGATAACCACTTCCACTTTCCACCTCAACCAAAAGCGACCTCTACTCTAGAAAGTTCAACGGTCGACCATATTGTAGTTGACTTGAAAAGTTGCTGGTGCAATAAATCTTTTTTCTTCTTCTTCCGTCTTCTTCTTCTCTTCCATGCTGAATCATAGGGAAATACTTGTTCTTCTCCTAACGATCAGTTACCGTTACCGTGTAATCGGGCCGAGATTTATTGGCGTGGTTTATTGGACTACTGCTCGGTCCTAGACCCGGTTTGGAATTCAAACAACTTATGCATACCAATGCTAACAATTTGAACAGCTCCACACCAACTATTTTATATCTCGCCACAATCTCTCTCTCCCTGCAAGGATATCTTGAGATCTAGGAGACTAATTTGAATTTCCCGCCAAGCGTCGTAATTAGCCCGCGCGCTTTCGTCTCCAGTTTCTCTACTACTTCAACTCCTTGAGAAAGTTGCCCCTCATCGCAATTAAAATCACTTTGAACCTCAAACAGCTCCTCGGCTACTTGAAGAAGAAGAAGAACAAACAAGCACCACACACACACACTTTTCTTTTTGTTTGTTGACTTTCTAGCAACTCTCAAGTAATTTCAAGTATCAGGAAGAAGAAAAGAGCGCCATTAAAATTATACGTACATTTGAATTGTCCTTTACTGCCTGCCTGCGTATTCCAAACATCTTCTTCTTCTCATTTTGTTATGCATACGAGAAGAAGAAGAAGAAACGCAAGTTGTGATGAGTCAAAACTTTTTCACCTTTTCCACTCTTCTCCAGCAAACTCGAGCATTGTCTGCCTTTTTGCTAATGACATTCTCATTCCAGCTCTACAGCAGAAAGCTAATGTGAAAGTTGTAGAGGAAAACAAGTGTACTTTTCACAAAGCAAACATTTACCGTGAAAACAAATGGCCGGTGAAGAGCGGGGAGCTGGGCGGAATAGTTGCAGCGCTTCTAGCCAGTTTTAGACGACCTTACGAAATGGCGTTTCTAGCTTCGCTAATAGGAGAGCCAAAGCAAGCAAACTCATACAGCGGCGGCAGCGTTCTAATTTGTCCAAGCGTTAATGCTGCTGCTGGCTTTCTCTTCTCGCTTACTTTTCTGTTTCATGTTGTTATTACCTTCTCTTCATATCGTTTAATGCGTTTTGCTGCTCCGTTGTACATATGAAAACGTGGAATTATGGCCTTCAGCTCCAACTCTCAAGAAATAACTTGTTTACGTATACAAACAAAGACCGACGGCGACAACTTGTTACGTCAACGCCAACTAGTTGTGGAGGAAACGAGACCATTTGGAACATGTCAAAATGCCGGCTGACTTCATCAGTAATTTTTGTTTGCCTTTGCGTCATTCATGCAAGAGATGAAGCGCGCGAGGAGCGCGAAGCGCTCCGCGCTTCGCGCCCTCTGGCGGCGGCGCTAGAGCTTAAAAACAAATGGAGAATGTTTATGATCCCGGGACAAATTGAAATGAAATCGTTAAGAACAAAGACTTGTTTTCAAGTTCAGCCAGAGGGAGTAGCAGTAGTAAGTAAAGAACAGTAATCGCCCTCTATTTTATACGCTGTTATATGAAGCAATACAATAAACGTGTTATTACACGCGTCGTTACGATAGCTTTTATAGGTAAGGAAACGACTGGGAACGATGTAGTTCCAAACGGCTCTATTTCAGCAGGCTAGAAATTTCAGAGTGTATTAGACACGCTTCTGATAGCTTAGGAACTATAAAACTAAATAGTGTCTCTCAGCCTTGAATACAGCTTCTATAACGGAGAAATGACAATAGCTGAACATGTGCCTGATACGCCCTCTGGGATGAAAGCGTTTGTCCTCGTTGATGTTTAATTCAGTCAGTCTCGCCCGTCTCCAGGCTCTTTTAGTTGAGACCAGAGGAGAGGGGCGGGAAAAATATGAGAGGTGGTTTTGGCGGCAAATTCGAATTTCAAATTTCGAGCGGTTGGCGTCAGTCTCAAAGGTAGCGGTGGTGGGTCAACCTACTCTAGATTCGCGACCAGATTTCTGGACATGTTTCTAGACTTTTTCTAACACTTTGTGTCATCTAAAAATGCAAAACTTGGTGATATAGCTTTAGCTTCGCTCTGCACCCCCTTAGGATATACACCGAGTGGCGAAATGGCATTTGCAGTTTCTAGGATTCTAGGAACTAGGAGAAAAAAGAAGGAGGAGACGAAATAGAAGCGTTTCGCTGTATTTGCCTATTCTTTTGCCGGATTTTCTAGTTGAGGTGACGACTATTTGGCTAGACGCGACAGACTGACTGAGGGAATGTAGCGTCTACAGAAACTAGAGTTTATCCTTAACCTTCAGGTTAGTTTCTTTGGCTCTAAAAAATATTCGTCTAAAAGTACAGAAACTGCTAGCTTTTTCTGCTTCTATAAAAATATTTTCAAGTCAGCCTTCAGTAATCATCTGCTTTCTCTGGCATTTCATATAGTCAGTTCAGTCCGGTTTCAAGCGTTTATTCATATATTTCAAGACATTAGACACTAGCAGCAAATTCTATCTAAATTCCTAGACTCACCAACCGGATTTTTATTTGGTCTAAAAACTCTCCGACTTCTGGTTCTTTAGAACTTCTTCTTTAATATATATATTTGATCACATAACAGAACATGTAATTTTATAATGCGTTTCTATCCTTCTCCTTGCGTCTATCCGACAAGTCGAGTCAGTGAGGAAACGTTCACTTGTTCAGCTGTCAACGGCTTCCTTCCTGTTGCAAACTTTTATGGACTGAGTTTCCATAATATAAAATCCGACACACAGTTGGTTTTTACATCAACTTCAAATAGAACCTTTCTAGCTTCTTGGTACAGGACATTTTCGCATCCACAAACTTTTCGACTTTCTCCACTGCATTAAAGCATTAGGGAACCGGATCAACCAACTAAGTAAGCGGTTTACATAACAACATCCTTGTTCAATTCTATAATACAAAACTAGCTACTTCTACTCATTCCGACAAATGTAGTTTTGAGAGACAGAAATTTATCCTTGGGATATACAACAACTTTAATACAAATACTTTTTCAAGCTTTGTTTATCATACTGTCAAAGTCGTCATTTCAAAAACTTTCTTGTTTGTACAAATATGATTTGGAAATTCGGCAAAATTCGCAACTCTATAACCCTTCAGAAGCTAATCTTATTCTTCCACGTGTGTTTACACTAAAAAATATGCTACTCGAAAAGTGTATTTTGTATGCATCAAATATATGCACTAGAATCACAAAAAGTCAAGAAAGAGAATATCAAAATAGCAAAGAAGATTATATGCACCAAAAATGTTTGTGTATGCTAAACCGTTGCAAAATTGCGAAAAAATGTTTATTCAGGCTCAGTCAGTCAGTATGTTTTTAAATGCTTTTTTGATGCATATATTTCGGAATTGGTTCTAAAGTAGCTACGCATATAAGCACGGATTCTTCCAGAAACTTGAAACAAAAGCATATGTTTTCATGTACAAAGTTGCAAGATAAAAAGTTGCAAAAAATATTCTAAAAACAAAGCTCTTACAAAATCGCAATTTATACTAGGAAATTGAGTAGGCGTCTACATTTGAACACGTGTCAATAAAATTTACGCCTTCAGCCGCAGTCAAGTCAACGCCGAGTTAGTGCGAAAAGTCATAAACTTTTAATTGGCTCTTGGCATCCTACCGGCACATTAATGAAATTTTGCCATTTTTACTTTGACTGCATTTATGCAGTTTTTGCTCAAAAGCTTTTGACTTTATTAGCTATAGCTTTTTAGCTCTGCATTTTTGCTTTCAGTGCATTCAAAGAAAATTGCAATTTTTAGCTCACGGATTTATGGATTCAGTGAACAAAGTTTGTGTAAATCTCTCGACTTTTAGCTTTTAGAGCTTATCGAAAAAAGCAGCAGTTTCGGAGAAAAAATGGAGATAATCTCGAGAGCTATGTTTTGACGTATGCCAAAGTGCAAATTGGCTGAGTTGATGGGCTCAAAGAGTTTATATATTTTTAGGTGCAAGTTTATCTAAATGTCTTCGACAGTTTTAGGTTTTGACTAGCCGGCAAAAATTCTACAGAGTTTATTTTAATTTTTTCAAAGAAAGTATTTGAAAATTATTGATTGCATTTTGAAGAGTGCATTTCAAATGAAATTTTTCAAGGTCTTTTTCAAACACTTTTCAAGTGACGCATCTGCAACGTAAAACAAGACAGCAACTTGACTCAAGAGATCAGCTCGAAGAAAAATATGACGTTTATTAGCATTAAGCTAATTGGCCTCTTTTTCAAGTCACATAAAAGTCGTAGGAATTTCATGTGTTTACTTATACAAAAAGAACTAGAGCAGTTCACCTGTCCCAAGCCAATTAAGTTTACCTGTCGGCATATAATTACACCTGCTCCAAATATATTCTTGCGTATATTTCAAGTTACACATATGATTCAACAAGTTCTATTTTTAACTTTGGTTTCTTCATTTGAACTACATTTTGGAGTTGTGTTCAACTTTGGTTTCGATACAAACAAGTAGACAAAGAAGGCGAGTGTCAGCGAGACGAAAAAGTGAGATGAGAAAAAGACTTTTGTAGAAACCGAAAAGGCGATACATAAGTTATATATACGAAAGTTTCCGGCTAGAAAAAGACACAGCCTTAGAACATTGTGGAAATGCGAATTCGTTGGTAGTTGGTTCGCCTGTCATCAAAGCGACAGGAAGATTTAAACAATTCGCATGCCAACAAATTAGTTGATTCAGAAAGGAAACATTTTGAAATCTACATAATAATAACATTGCAAAGGCGTCTACAAAATATAACTCTATTCTCAGTGTGTTGTATTCGTAGAGTCGCTAAATTTATATTTTTTGGGAGCGAACTTTTTAGACACACTGTATACAGCTATAGCAAAATCAAAGTTAAAGTAAGCGGATTTTTTAAAATTACTTGTTGTTACAGTAGCTAAAGCACAGCAAATGCAAGAGCCATAGGCTTTGGAAATTGCATTTCTATTATCTCAAGATTGTGATCATCTCATGAATATTTAATCCAAAAAGTCAAGCTGGGAAAGTTTCAAAGAGATTTGGCGGGAAAGTTTGTGTCGGATTTGAAATATATTTTTTCGAGGTTCAGTCAGATCAGGACTGATATGAGCACGTAATAAATAATAATATCAAAAGTTTGGGCAATGTTGAAGAATCGCTTGTTGAAGAACGCTTTATCGTAAAGCGTTCAAGAAGTTTTAAGAAACAGCTTTGACCTTGAACAAGCGAATTTTACGATCAAGTTCAAAAGTGGGTGTTTTGTATTCTGGGTGGGAGCGTGAGTGCAGGCATCATCATAAAATTGCGGCGGCGAGTTTAAAAAATCGGGGAAGAAATGGTCAAGTTTGTTATTGAAATTTTATGAGAAACGAGACAGGAATAAAAAATTTCCTGTTCGACAAGCTTGACTTTAGTATTTTGTTCTGTTGAATGTTGCAACCTACGCAGTTGGTGATTTCCGCTTATCCGGAGCCATAATTTAATTTTTTGGGAGTGTGGAATCTTTAGAATTTTTTAACACGGGATTGATTGCCTGTTTTATATTTTTATTAAATTCACTTAAAACTTTCACCATTCGCTTTTTCTTGAATTTCAGGTGCCTTTACTGTCCTGCCCGTTGTTTGATAAGTTTACACAAAATCAAATTATGTGATACTAAGATTGGAGTAAATTTTCTTTTTTGTATACTTTGTGTATAGCTTTGTAATTTTGATAAAGGCCAAAAGCTAGCAATAAAAATAGACTTTTTCAAAGCAACCTCTTTCACCTTTCCTACCAGCTAAATATCGTTACAACAAACGCATTTTTCGCCCTTTTCCGTTTCTCCACCTTTCACCTTTTGCCTTTAACAAAATGTACAAAAGGTTATAAATCAAAATTGCTACTATTGTCAGTCAATGAAAAATTCCTGTTCACCACGGCTACATGTTTGATTTGATATTGCGCGTCTTTGTCCAAATAAGTATCAAATCAAATCTATTCACAATCAAACAGAATTTATCCTGTATACAGTATATATCTCTATGAAGCCGTATTTGTTCACTAACTGATTCAATAATCCAAAACACCATTTTGATTCAATGTTATTTTCTGTCTCCGCAGTGCAAATCTCATGTCAAGTTATAGAAAAAGTTGATTTCAAATACTTTGAGGAGAAATGTGCTCTTATAAAATCCGTCTGAGATTTCAAATTTAATTTTTGGGTTCCAGTTTTCATAACTGTAAAAATTCAACATTGTAAATAAAATTGTACCAGGAAATTTACTAATTACTTTGGCAGCAGTTTCAATTTTCAATTAAAGTTCATTTGCTCCTTGTAATTAAACAGTTTCTTTGTTGTTTCATGTTCATGTTTCATCAAATATAATTTTCGTTTTGTTCTTCAGCGTAGGTGTCCACATGCCATCGTTCTACTTTTATATTGCTACATTCTTTGCCATCCACGTATTCCGGTATTCTGACTAATTATTCACCGAGAAACCTGAGACCAAAGGTCGAAATATTCCATTCTACGTATATTTTACATGGACAACCCAAATTAATTATCAATAGAACAAACATAGGTTTTCAATTAATCAGTTTGTATTTTCATGGTCTTACCGTTCTTTTAGTTTGGCTGCATTTATAACAGCAAGAACAAAAATACTTGTGTCTTCACATACGCCCACGTGTCACTTGAAAAAGACCCGAGACCATTTCGGCTCCATGTTCATGTTCATGTCGTTTCGTCCGTTAGTTGTTTCCCAAAAGAAGAAGTAACACGAGCTGGTCATGCATATATTATCACCAAGAATTGTACCTGTAATTCCGCTAGTACACGTGCACTATTTCCACGTTTGTATGCATAGTCTGTAGTACTTGGTATTGAGTTGAGTCTTCGACACTGGACAAGAAATAGAATCAGATGACTGAATAAGAAATGTGTACCTTCAAGAAGAAGAACCGAATCGATAAAACGCACAAATCGGAGTATACTGTACTGACTGAATGTACAACTGCCAATGACGGCTACTAGATTACTATTATACTGATGGTCAGACACAGGTGAAATGTTTGTTCTCTCCGTCAAAGTTCCTTCTGCCTGTCCGTATTATATGGATTTTGTATGGAAAATGCCTTGACAATCTCGCGGTAAACCCGCTAGTTAATACAAAGTTTTGTTTACTTTTCTGGTTGCACTAGTCGTATTTTTAGAAACTGCATTTCCGTCCGTTGTTTACACCATTTTCAATAAACGTTGCTTTGGACTGCCAGCCAAATCACCTTGAACTTGTGGTTGTAACACTTCCGCTCTCCTGACTGACACCTTCCGAAAATTTAACAGTTTACACGTCTGAAATCTCGAAAATCTGTCAAAATCCACCCAGGCTTTGTATACCAAAGCCGACTCAACAACAACTGATGTGCCGCTTATTATAAGCCTTTAGCAAATTCACACGGATTCAAGGCTTGAAACGAAGAAAGAAACTCACCCCTTTACTTGCCACACTTTACAATTGTCAAGCGGGAGAAACATAGGATTCCGTCTGTGAAGCGAGAACTTTCCCTCAAACGCTGCGCTGTATCAAGTGCAAACGTCGCTGCAAACAACGCTCCTGCTTCAGTCGCTTGCGAACGTCAACTGACTGGGTTGAGCTGAGGACGGCGGCTTTTCTCCACATATGAGACCAAATGCGCTTGGTTGACTGAAACTATGAACTATAAACAGCAACGGGGGAAATTGCAAATTTTAACATGCCGATAATTAAACCACAAATACCTGCAAAGCCATCCGCATTTTCAGCGTTATAGTTTAGTGCCAAAAATTGCAAGAAGTTTTGTATTTTTGAATTGCAACGTCTACAAGTCAGTTCGAGTTTTGTATTTATTTCAATTTCAACGTCGGATATGATTTATACGTGAAGATGTATTGCGTAATAGTGATTTGAATCTGAAGGCTCATTCGTCGTCGTTGTTGTTGGTTGTGGGGGAAGCGAAGAGGTACAGATTGCAAATGTACGCCGTTTAAGCTTAATGCTTACAAATGGTCTGAGAAGAGACGTGTAACCGAATTTACCCGCAAGAGGTTAAGAGAGCTTGGATTTTTTGGGGGGAAAAGAAGAAGAAAAAGTGGTTTTGTTGCTGTGGATTTGGTTCCAGTTTCTCGTAGAGTCAAGTGAAGACGCTTTTGAGTGCATGCAGTTGCGCTGCTTTTCTCTTGTTGTGAAATAGTGTTGGTTTGTGGCGTAAATAAATTGAGAGAAAGCAAAAGCACAAGAGCTTTCCAGATGAAAAAGAGAGCAATTTAGGAAATAAATGTAAATTACATTACAAAAATATACAGGATAAAGTCCTCTTTCTACAAATGCTCTCGACAAAAATGTCAGTGCAAAAAACTCCTTA
>JAQGBJ010004187.1:0-10797 GCA_034698345.1 Sphaeridia pumilis | reverse complement strand
TCTACATAATCATCATGATGATCATAATGAGCAGGTAATATTATTATTATGTGATCAAGACAGGAGATTACGTGAAGTACTCGGCCCTAAATTCGTACCTCGAAAAAGAGTAGGAGGTGGTGGACTGGAGGGTATCTGTTTCTTATATGCGAGTTTGGTTTGTTCCATGCACGAGTAGTGAAAAGTTATGATCAACTCGTTTGGATGTGGAAAGGTGGATTTTGAAGAAGCTTTGGGTATAGTGGAGTTCCAACACCTCTTTCGTGTAGATTACGTAAAGAATCAAGTCATCCATCCAGTCACTCTCGACACGAGATGCCTGCGAAGGAATTCCTCGTCTTAACAAGTTTAGAAATGTGTTCCAGTCTACATGTTTAATGGGGAAGGTGTAGTATTTATTTATTACGCGCATATATATCCGTGCTTACACGTTGTTCCTTGGGAAACCCGTTATGAATAGTTTTGTGAGTAGACTCACTCACAGTAGGTCTGCTGTGAGAAATATTTTGGGGTGAGCGTTGGAGTAGTTTTTTTGTCCGGTCGTCGTGTCCAGGACAAGTGTAAAATGAATTATCCTGTAAATGCTTTCTAGTGTGTATAACAAGTTGGTATTCTCGCACCTGCTATGGACACGGTATTTTTGTATGAATTGTTGTTTTTAGTGGGATCGGGTTGGGGCTGGAGATGTGCGTTTAAATGACACAGATCCACATAGCAAGAACTCATTGTGCATCATCATATAATAAGCACGAAAGAAGGGCAAGTGCTGTGGCTACGCCTGGAGAAAAATGTAATTACCGGACGAGTGTTCTGATGACGGATGAGGCTGGCCTCGTTACCTGAGCAAGTGTACAAGAAAGAGAGAAACGGCACGCTAAATACCGTTCAAATTTCCATTTACACGAATGAAACATGAGCATGACCAATACCTTGGTCATTTTTAAATCCGGTTTTACCTGTCAGACGTTTCTACCAAATGATCCTGCAGGTTCCTAATAATTCATATAATTTTTTTATTTTATGATTTGTCAGGCGTATATGGATTGCGGTCAATATAGTGAGGAGAGGATCGATTTTGAATATGTGTGCCTTATAAACGCGATATTTGGTTGGTGGAGTAAAAATTTAGCAAAAGGATTTTGATGAGTAAAGCTATGACGAGGAAACTTGTTAGGTTTTATATAAAAGTCAAATGCATATTTATGAGGTCTCTGGTAGTGTTGTGGTTGTGAAGATCTGGTTTTTGGACTGGAGAATACGGCTGCTGTTGCAGCTACTTTTTAAGTTGGAACGAGGAGGCATTAAACGTCATTGCTAATTAATGGGAACAAGTGTTGGCTCAGCGGTTGCAATTAAGGAGGAAAATGCATGTCTCGGCAGCAGGTGATCTGGCAACTTGCTTGGGAGCGAGTCGAGAAGTGGCGGCGGGCCCAATCTCGATGTGTCAAGGAGGGTGTCAGAGAAGGAAGACTGGAACACCGCCTTCTTCAAACACTTGGAGCTCCATCTAGGGGTGGGCGGAGATATCAGAAAAGTGCCCTCAAGGGACAAGACGAATGAATTTAATGCATCGTCATACTGTAAAAAAGCCTGGAAGGCAATGTTACACTGAATGATTGAAGATGGGATTGTGTCTGTTAGCCCTGGACACACGCAACTTTTGAAAAGGCTACAAGATTATATGCGACTGAATAATGGTAAAAGAGATGTTTTCATGTCGTGAAATACTGACGCTTAAGCGCTTGAGGCTTTGGAAGAGCAAAAGTCAGCAGGTGTAGTTTGTGTACGAAATGTCCATCAAAATTTGGAACGGTTGGCAGTTGGCGTTTGTGTGTTTGTGCATAGAGTAAACGGGTTATGACGATAAAATTGATTCATTACACAAGATTTGAAGGAAGATGCGGCGATGTATTTACAGGTGGAGGGGTTGATAAGAGCTCGTGATGCGACTGTCTCCAGCTGAATACAAGAAAAAAGGGGTAGCTAGCTGCAAATAGTCATAGAAGAATTCAGAACTGAAGAAGTGTGTGGTATATGTTTCAGTCAGGATTGCCGAAGGTATGATTGTGATGATGTAATCCATGTTTCTGCTAGTTGTTCAAAAGTGCATTACAGGAGATTAGATTTCGGGTAGATTCTGAGAGAGATGATGGATAAATGCATCAGTTCTTCGTCCTGGAGGGCATTGAAAAAGAGTTGGAAAACGGGAAGAATGAGGATTCCAGGTTAGGGGAAGCGGAACGGGAATTTGTCGTATCGCCAAGTTACAATGAGCTCTTTCTACTTACTCGACGTATCCGTTTTATTAAATGGCGAGGGTATTTCAAGGAGCAAGGTGAAAAATCTTGTCTTTGCCCCTTTGGTATTGCACAGGGTTTTCAGTATCGGACGAACATTACTGTGTAATATGATAAGTATTTTTTGTGGATCCAAGTGGATCGGCAAAGGTCTCCCAAGCATCAAGTATTGAGTGTCAACTTTTTGCGGAAAAAAGACAGTCGGGGAAGACGGTTAGGACGGGAAATTTTATGCTACATATATAACAAGATGCGGAGCAAGCGGGTAAAAATCTTTTTAGGGTTCTTGGAGAATGTAGAAAATTCTTATTTTGTGTTTGGTGTGGAGTGGTATTGACATGTGTAATGGTTCATGTCCTCCTACCCTTTCGCATGAGTTGCGTCTCGAACATGTTTTCAAATTTACATGACTGAGTGGCGGTGGATGGGCGCACATATTAGACTTACATCATGTTGACAAGCAAAGGAAGAAGAAAGACTTTTGGAGCTGACATTTTTGGTCAGAAAGGTAAAAATGTTTTTGAAAGTTACAATACATTTGTGGGAAAGGGGAAAAGGAGAAAGGGCTCGGCGTGCGGATGAAGGACGAAAGGTGAAAGTTTTACCGTACACAAGGACAGAGACAGTTGTCGCGGGTATGTGCATAGCGGAGGAGACGGAGAAAAAGCGAAGGAAATAAGAAAGAATTTGTCAAGGCGGAAATAGATTGGAATGCTGGGAGAAAGGAAATGTAGCAGAAGAAAAGGGATGATGATCATGTCCAAGTGGTGGAGAAATATTGGACATTGGTTGTTGTGTGTGGAGGTGAAAGGAAGGGTTAGGAGGTCTGGAGAGGAAGGAGAAATGAGTCGGAAATGTGGCTATAGGAGGAAATGTAAGGGAATAATAATACTAGCGGCAATTTTCCGTGGGACAAAGTCGAAAGGAAGGGGACATTTGGAGGACGAAAATTGATGGAATATTTGTGAACGGGATTGGCTAAGAGTCGTCCTTGTCGCTGGCTGGACGACAGAGTTGGTGCAGGGTAAAAGGGCAAGGACGCATGGCAAACGGGTTGTCGGATTTATGCGGAGAAATGGAGGAGCCGCTCGGATGGATGGGGGATTCAATTTGGATTTGTAATCATGGCGGAGATGGATGGTTGAATGCATGGCCGGAGAAAGGAGCAGAAGGATTCAAATTTTCAAATACTGCTGACATGGCTCGTTGGTCTGATTTTAAATTGAGCAAATAAGCGATTGCATCATGTAGTGCTTGCTGCAACGTGGAAAAGTGTTGGGCAATGGAGTTATGTCATGACGAACAAGGAAGGGAAACGGTGTATAGCTGCGGTATTTGTTTTTCAAGTTTCGGACGGAAAAGTATTGATGCGAATGTCCGTCTGGTTTGTCAAGGATTTTGTCTGACGATATGCGTGGTATTTGTTTATTGTCAAAATTGCAAGGTCCGAAAATGCCTTGAATGGAGATGCTATGCTTCATTACCTTTGAGTGGTCGAGGAATGCATGGGAAGAATTTTGGCCATTGGTATTTCCCAATGATTGTCAACTTGGGTTTACATGACATTCATGGTATGGTCGATGTCGATGTGAAGGGGGATTTTTTAACGTTTTTACGTGAAAAGAGTGGTTGGTAAAATTAAATTTTACACGAGAGGAGGGATTCGATATATTTTTGTCGTTGTTGCTGGCTTTGAAGTGGAGATATTGGAATTTACCTGCAATATTGAAGATGACAAAGGAAGAATGTTGGTGGTGGAGAAAGTGTTTGTCGAGTTTTTTTGCTTATCGCTTGTTTGAGATATGAAAAAATATTTTGATGGCAAAAAAAGTAATAAAAGTTGTTGTATCGGTGGGCAGGAGTCACGAGGGGAAGCGGACAATAAAAAGTATGGACTGTTTGCGGTAGGTTTGAGGTTTAGATTGTTGTTGATGAAGATGATGATGGTGTGAATGGAGTGTATGAAATATGAATTTAATATGACGTATATGGAGTGTGTGAGTGATTCGTAATTTGTAGGAGATACGTCGGGATAATTCCAGTGCTAATGGTTATTGAGTTGGTTGGTGGGGTGAGGGAGCGCTTAGCTTAGCCTTGTTATTTGTAAGTTTGTAAGGCTCCCCTGTTGATCTGTGTCGATTTCCCCCAGTCAAGCCTTTGTGTCCCGGCGGTTTGAACTGGGTATTATGCGAGAAAGAATGACGGACGGGTTCTGTTATGATTATGAATGGTGTTTCAGTCAACTGTTTGTTTGTCGTTATGTATATGGCTCGTGGGCTTTGTGGCAATTCGAAATCAGGAACTTGAACCACAGTTATAGTTCGGAGTTTTGTGAATTGTAGACCTCAAGGACATGTACGCTTTCAGTAAAAGACTGCTCGTTTCAAATTTGTACATAGTGATGTAAATGTAAATGGTTCTTGGGGATATCGTTGTCAAGTTTCGGTGGATTAAGTGGACCGATGCCAGCGAGGCAGGAGTTGAAGTTGGAAATGGGAAGTGATATAATAGCGTAACGACGAGAGGTCGGACACGAGGGTGGACGTTGGTTTGTCGGGTTGCGGTGGGAAGTAGTGCTAATTTGAATTCATTTCCGCACTTAATCAAGGATATTCCCAGGGCGATCTCGTTTTTAGTTGGTTGTTAATGTGGGGAGTGACAATGAGAAAGTGTGCTTTCGCGGCTCTCTGCTCAGCACGTCTTGCTTGATTAGTTCGAGTACTGCTTGGAGCCAAAGAGTTGGGGACATTTTTTTATTCGATGCGTTGCGTATGCTCAAGTAGATGATCAAGTGGCTTCAGTCTGAGTCTCATTGTCCTTGTTGTTTGCCCTGTAGTCTTGGTTTCATTGGCAAAAGTTTGACGAGATGGGGTTGAATCAGAGGACGGTGGTTGATGGAGATTATTTATTAAGTTGATATTTACAAACTAGTTTCCTGCGGCTACAAGAGCACTTGACGAAGGATTTCCGAAAACTTGATACAGATATACGGTTATGTATTTACTCACACATGTAAAAGACATTATATTCTTTGAATTTGATGATTTTGACTGTAGTAGATTGAAGGAAAGCTAACGTGATTGTTACACGCTCAGTCGGACAACCGACGTCGGCGGAATAATCAAGCAGTATTAGGATTAATGGCGAGATCGTTAGCGGGGCCGGCTGCTGATGATTATGACGTAATTGAATCGAGTTGCATATGTGTTGCGTCGTGGAGATTGGGTGGGAACTAAATGTTGGATTGATGAAAATTAAATGGGAGGAATTTCGGCTAGTTGGTTCATATCCAAGCAAGTTTTTGAGTGATGCGTGTTGTTTACACGGGACGAGGTAGAGCCAACTAAAACGTCTTTTAAAGTGTTTACACAAGAAATTGCAGCAACTTTTGAAGGAAACTCGATTGCTTCTTTTTTGATGCGGAATGGTGAAAGTTGAAATGACGAGGTATATATGCATGTCTGCCTTGCTGCGTGGCTGCGTTACATGTACACAGAAGGATATAATAGATGAAGGCAGGAAGCTTCATTCGAACCGGAAGACTTGAATCTTTTCATGCAGAATTAATTATACGGACAGGCTGATTTGACTTGGCTGTTGTCGAATTGATTCTTTCCTCTACTCTTTTCGCTGGCTAAATCGGAGCATGCATCATCAGTCTTGTTAAGAGTTCTCCGGAAAAGCGCATTATATGGCGGCAGTCAGTGGATAAATTGGAACTTGTTCCTTTAAATTGGACAGTATTATCATATTATCAAGTTGTACGGCATTAGTAGTTTACTGTATGAGCCAGTATTCAATCAGCCATAAGCCATTAGAAAATAGACCAGCCTTTGGTAGTTGTGTCCCAGTCCAGGTCGTGGCTAACAGGCAACATGAAGTAGGCTATCTGTTGAAGTTGAAATTTAACTGGGCAGGGCATTGTGGTTCCAGTCTCATTATTTCGGTTTACGGAAATTTTTGCTTTAGCTTTGCGAATGATTTAGAGAGTAACGTTGATACTTGTAAAAACCTCTGTTTGGACGGGATTTTTGAAGAAGAGCAGAGGTGAAAGCTGTCGGTATAAGCATACTAATTCATATTTATTGCAAACTCGTGTCTCGTAGGTTGTGTTGATTTTGTTAGATTTGGCAAGTGTCGTCGGCTTGGAAGAGGCCCAATGGTTCGTTGGACAACAGGAGCGAAATGCGTATTTCTTGTTGAAAAAAAATATGTAGGGATGGTAGAGGATAAGTCTGGTTATAATTTGACGTTGTACATATGGAAGGTGACAGGAACGAGGGAGGTAGGTGTGTGCGGGACGGTGTGGTAGAAATATCGCTTTGTATGAATGTCACACGGTTCTTTGTACTGGTGGAAATGTGTATTTGTAAAGGTGGGCCCGGGAATTATGGTAGGCTTCAGCACAGTCATTTATCATGGAAGTTGGACGGTGTGTGGGTCATGTATATAAACTCACTGACACTTGGTAATAAATAGGCGAGAATCGGAAAGGTGGCAAGAAAGGAGAGAGAGAGATCATTTACTGCTGTTGACCCAAGGTGGGCTTCTTGGCTTGTGCCTTTTCTTTCTTGGTTGGACATATATAGGCCTGTGCAAACATGCGGATTTGGCACACGCCTCTAGCTGCTACCTTGAAAAGTAAATGGATGCCGCCCATTATTATAGCCGTCGCTTAGTGGGTTCGAAGTGCGGGTGGCGTTGCTTGCCACTTGGCGCTGCAGCTCAAGATCTGATCAAGAGCCTCATTGAAGATGGAGAAGAGAAATCAGGGGGAAATGCTTAGTTAATTTGATAATGGTTTTGGCTTGATAAAGTGTATTATTGGAAAAATGTCCTAAAGGCAGGTGTAGGCTCTTTTGGTTGAAATCACCTCATCAATCGTGAGTCGGTATCACAGCTAATGATCACCTGACAACAAGTTATGGAGAATAATAAGCATGTTAGATGTTGAGCACGAGAAAGAAAATGTTTGTTTGTAATTGTTATGAACTTTGATAGAGTGATAAGGGAATTATTATCAAAGATGGCCAACAGCAAGTCAAGATTGCGTGTCGAGAGCTAATGCTTGTTCGCTTGCGTTGTGGATAACTAAAAAGTATAAGTGATGCATACATGACTGAACGTGAGTACTGGTGTATGGTTTAGAGGAAGTTTGTTTCTGCAGGGTGCGTGGCTTGAAATTTTCAGAACTTTGAGGGCAACTATTTGTAGTTTTGTAGGACTGAGTTATAGGATATTAATTGATGGAGGACAGGGTGCATGTAGTTATTTGCGAAAGCAGATGGGGATTACATGACATGACGAGGATGACTAAAATGGCAGTTTAGAGTTTAAACATGGAGGGAAGGGTGCTGGAGGGTTGAGAATTTTAATTTTGAAGTTGGAAGGCAGGGATGATGTCATGAGGGAGTATTGTGAGTAAAATAGGATCGGATTTGTCTGGAAGGGGGTATGACAAAACAAGAGACGGATGTGAGATCCATTTGTCCAAGAAGGCAGAAGAAATTGAGAGGTGGATCATTGCTCTCTATGTGTCTCCCTGTCTTGATGATGGCACTACACATTATTGATAAAGTCCCGGATGACAAAGCTCACAGGGTTTTATTTCCATTGTAGTGAACAGAGTACAAGAAAAGGGTTAGATGCCCGACTGAACTTGAATGGCGAGGCAAATTCAATAGGGCACAAGTCCCGGTCCCCGCCTGCTAAATAACATTGACAATGAGACACATTTCCATTTGTTGGCGTGTGCAACTGGGAGTTCATGGCTGGGCATGCTGTGAGCGTCATTTGGTTAGTTGTATTCTTACAGTCAGCTTGTTTAACAAGGTTTGGGGGAGATTTTTGCAGATTTTTTTGCGCAAAAACAATTGCAGGTTGATGCAGGGTGCTGTATGATAGTGAAAACGGGTAAATCATCCAAGCTTGAAGGTTTTGTTGGCCAGGAATATAATAAAGTTGCTGGCTTTCTACACGGATCTTTTGTAGTTGGTTTACTTGGAGACGTTCGGTTAGGGTTGAGTTGGTTGCTTTGAGATTTTGGTGAAGGTAGAATTGAGTTAGTGCACATTTGCACGTGATCAAGTGCAGCAAGGAGAGGAGTCCGTGTTTTTCAGCAGGAGCAATGCATTTACCATGTTCAAATGACAAATGAAATGTATTATGGGATGGCAATAGGAATAATAGGGAGAATCCAATAGGGAAAAGGATAAAGAAGTTTAAAAAAGCGGGTAAAACAACTGGGGAAGTTAAAAAGAGCGGTTGAAGCTGTCGTTTTTGTGCATGTGCATTATACCTGATGTCTGTGGAAGGGATTGTCTGGATAAAGGAGCGATTAGATGGCAAACTAGAGCTGAAACTGATGGAGTGAAGGGAATGGAGAAAAGGGTGATGATTTGAACAGGATGTTTAACCGGTCATCCGGGTAATGGAGAAAGGTGGTACACAAATGGAAGAGAGTTTTGAATCCGCCAAGGGGGTGAAGCGCATGCTGTGCGTGAATAATACTGTAGAAAAATAAGAGCGAGGGATGCATGAAAATAGCAAACGAAACAAATGGACCCTACAAATTGCTGTAAAGGTGCTATTTTACACTTGAACTGCTGACCCACGCGTGTTTGCCTTAGGAATCTGCCTGGGAATGATCTTGTTTACGCTGCAAATTATTCACACATAAGTAGTTTCAGTGGATCAATTTCGTGTTTTTTCTATCTGGGAACAACAGGTCATTGGATTGGCAGTTGAAGAGAGGAACAGGCGATTGTTGTCGTGTAATTACAGGCGAAATGAATGAAGTTGTTTGAGTTTTTTATACTGGAGACGACGTGTATACTTGCTATAATTTATAGCTGGTAGGCAGGTTTGGAGGTGGTAAATTAGCGTGCATTTGGAAAGGTGAAGCTGGGAGATGTTGCGTGCAAAGTGTTTTTGAGAGTTTGTTTTAGCTTAAATGATTTTGTAGGTTGTTGCACGTGTTGCATTTACGGTTTCGTGCTTTAAAAGTGAAGGAGGTGTTGTCAATGAGGATGGAGCAGTTGGTAGCAGTAGTGCATTTTGTCCGGGCAAAAATAACACGAATTGCTTTAACACCTTTCATAGTTCTCCAGTTCTACCCATGTAATTAGCGAGTGCATTTAGCCAAAGTTTTGAATTCATCAGACTTGAATTTCCACCCTTTGCCTGCAACATGTAATTAACCTTGCGAGAATGAAGGAGTTGAGGTCTCAGAAGGTACTAAACTTAATTCTGGGGAGCGATAGAGTGAAAAAGTTTGTCTTTAATGCCGCTTAGCTACTTAAGGCGGTGCTTGTTGGAAATCGAAAGCCGTAACAATAAAGTAACAACCGCTATCAGTACTTCCAAGAACTGCAAAAGCATTGAAGTATTTGCGGAATGAATAAAATTACAGAGTTTCAGCATCTGCTCAGAAGTCTGTTGAGACGGCAAGACACCTGCATTCGAAGTTTAAAAGGTTTCCGTATCAAGAGATTTTGATAGCAGATAATACGCCTACGCTTTGAACAAAAGGACGAAAAAATTGCCGCAAGCGTTAAGCTTGGTTCTCAGTGAGTAGATCCTTGAAGCGAATAAATCATGACGAGACCCGACAAGTTGTACACATCCTTTTGTAGGTATATTTGTGTTTTAAATGCGGCAAAAGAGGCGTAGCAATGTGTTGCATGTTGAGGTAGATCGAGATCAAAAAGTTGGCATGAACAACAAGAGACGAGTGCATAACGCTGCTGAGGGCTTGTTTTATGTTTCACCGGAAGTATTGTTCATGCTCATGGCTCATGAAGATGGCTGGTTGTCAAGGGAGCGAATAAAGTCATGAAGTGGGTACCTATAATATTGTGGCGCACATAAAAGCAACAACATTTTGAAACTTGTGCGGATGCTTGTCGAATGTCTGGGCGTGCTTGAATGAGACTGAATGTGTTCATTTGCTAAATAATAGGCACTTTTACCACCTGTCCGATAAATGTTATCACGGACAATATAAATAGTATTTTATGTATATAATTAACACCTTTATCAGAAACGTAATTACCGGCTGGGGTCGGCTGGCAAAAGCTACTACTGACAGAATGTCTAGAGACGCGTTACGAAATGGATCTCTCTCTAGGCTGGTTGGGTGGGTTGGTCACGGGTCGTCCATTTTAGTTTAGGCATTTTTTGAGGCTAGCGTTTTTTAGTAACGAGATGTATTGTGTTCCCAGAACGGTGATGAAAGGGTTGAAGGAGCAGAATTGTAGTACTATTGACGAGATTGACATTTAGTGGGGATGAAGTATTGTTACATGGTGGTCGGCCGGTCGGATGTTTAATGCCACAGATGTGTACTGTACAAGAGGAAAGGTCGAATGAGATAAGAAGCTTTTTATATAAAAGAGAGAAGCTGCTGTAGTCCTCTTGGAATCGTAAATAATAATAATTCCGGTAGTTTCTGGCTTAAGTGGGCATATGGGGAATGACAATGTAGATTTGACAATGGGGA
>JAQGBJ010004186.1:0-10798 GCA_034698345.1 Sphaeridia pumilis | reverse complement strand
GTGGAATTGGAGGAGGATTCGCCATGGGCCCCGCCTAGAAAAGAGAAATCGTACCTGGTGATGAATCCATTTGCACCACCGAAGCCGAGTCAGCCGGAAGGGTAAGGAAGGGATAAACAGTAAATTGATGTATTTGTTTAGAAGAAGTTGAATTTGATCTTTCTTGTCCTTTTTTACAGAATCCAAATCGAACAAGGGATGGTTTACAGCCAGCATCATGTGGACTCGATAGACTTTACTTCGGATGATGTGGAGATGTGTATATATACTCAAGAATCACATGGCGATGCGTTTGGCGCATATGCACCATATTATGGTGGACAACAAAGTAAGTGGCGTCATGAAATATCTGATGATCTGTCTGGAACCTTTTCTGAAAGAGTTTGTTCTTCAGGTTTGATCAATCCAGCATTGCTCAAGAGGCTAGAGAAGATACCAAACTTGGATGAGCAGACGTGCATGGCTCTGAATTCTATAGCTTCCGTGCCCCCTGAATACACGGAACTTTCGGAAACTGGTCCACCTCACCAAAAGACATTTACAGTTTCTGTCAAGTATGGAAGTATGGAGGAAGTCATAGGCACTGGTACGCAACTGGGCTTCATGATTGTGACTATTAAATGGTTCAGAAATGTAATGTTTGCTCATTCGCAGGGTCAAGTAAGAAGAGAGCAAAGATTGACGGTGCTCGTCAGTTGTTGATCAAGTTGCTAGGCTCTGATGTGTACTCGAGGATGGCTCAAGCGTCTGCTACCGGTGAATCTACGACGATTACCACAGAGTCAGTAACCACCACTGTGACTGTTCACCAAGAAATGTCCATGGATGTAGAGACGTGGGGTGAAGATACGTCACATAATACTGATCCTGTCAAGAATGAGTACAGTTTGGCCTTCAGCGATTATATTCACAGGTACAGAAATGATGCCAACATACTTGGGAAACACTCATCTACATGCTCTTTAAACTTTCGATTGTATTTTCCGCAGGATGGTACTTCAGAAATATGAAGATCTACTGAAAGATGAACCTGATCATCAGCCTCAGAAAGTTCTAGCAGGCATTGTAATGACGACTGGGAATCGTTTTCTGGTAACTGCTGAGATCATCGTCGTCACGACTGGAACCAAGTGTCTGGAAGGAGGCTCCATGTCAGAGTCCGGTTGCGCTATCCAAGACTGTCATGCTGAAATTATTGCTACCAGGTGTTTTCGGAATTTTCTATACGAGCAACTGAAGACACTTTATTTGCAAGGTTCAGAGTTCTCAATATTTGAAAAGGCCAGCGATGACGCATCTGCTCCATGTCGCTTAAAGGGAGATATTAGATTCCATCTGTACATTAGCACATCACCTTGTGGTGATGCCAGGTACGCTTTCTTTGAAACGGTTCTTGTGGGATAACAGTTGCGCACTTCACGTAAATGGCTTTTCATTACAGAATATTCAACCCGAAAGCTTTTGATGATATTAAAGAAGCTGCATTAAATAATCCACACGTCAACCGCAGTGGCCGTGGAGTATTACGAGCCAAGATTGAAGCTGGTGAAGGAACCATTCCTGTCATGAACCTTCCTGCAGTCCAACAAACATGGGATGCAGTCATTCACGGAAATGGGCTGAACACAATGTCATGTTCCGACAAAGTATGTCGGTGGAATTTGCTTGGAGTCCAAGGAGCGCTGCTGACCAAATTCATTCATCCCATTTATTACTCGTCAGTAATTCTGGGGAGCCTTCATCACCCTGTGCATTTCCGGAGGTAATATTAATTCTCACTATGGATTGCCAGTTTTCTCTTCAACTAAACACTACTTTTCATTATCCGCAGAGCCATTTATGGACGACTGGAGAGCACACCAAGTGAGACGCTGCCCGAAGGATATCTAGTTAACAATGCCTACAGACTGATGACTTCTAGTGAGGAAACTCGACGCGTTCGAAAGTCACCTAATCATGCTTTCGTTTGGTCAAAGCTTTGGCCGTGCTATGAGATAATAAATGCTCCCGTTGGCCGATGCAAAATAAGCTTAAGTCAGTCAAAGATCTGCAAGCGACAAGCCTACAAAAACTACGTTGAGCTCTATCAAACAGTGTTCAAGAAGGATCCCCCTACATGCACTTACCGAGAAGCGAAACAATCTGCCAAAGATTTTCAGGTGAGTTTTGAGCAGTAATAATAATACGTACTTGTAGTTGAAATCTTCCAAACTGAATTGGAAATTCTATTTTGCAGGAAGTGAAGAAGATATTTAACGACACGATGCTTACTCAAGGATTTGGGAAATGGATTTCGAAACCTATGGAAGTCGACTCATTCATCATTGAGGAACTCGTACCCGCTACTGATGACTGATTAGTCTTAGTGACCTACTGTTTTCCCGTTAGCATTAGATTTTATTGATTTTATGATCGTTTTAGTGTAGCTGATTTCTTGAGGTGATGTGGGTCAAATACCATTGTGTTTGCACTAGTTCCTTTTCCTGTTAGGGTATTATTGCCTTAAAATGACTTTGCTACTGCATTCAATAAATCGACTGCATATCTGAATCATGTGTTTTATTGAATTTAAAGAAGTGGAGATCATAAAAATTACTGACATTAATGTGCCCAGAAACACAAGCTATAACTAAATACATGCATAACAACAACAGTGTTAAACAAGGCAAAAACTGGAGAACTAGTAAAAGTGAAAAAATCTTTCGAATACGAAACTATCGCATAGCAGCAGCCGCCACATCGTGGTCTACATCAATACCCAGCATTCGCAGGTCGTCCATTTCATCTTGAACTGTAGCATCGGAAGCTTTAGCCGGTTCAGCAGTAGGAGTAGTTCCCGCGGGGGCTCCAGCCATAGTAGTGTCGTACATAGCAGAATAGTCGTATGCTGCTCCAGCTTGAGCTTGATAGTAAGCATTGTAGGCGCTGTAATCTATAGATGAACAACAAAAATCGTTAGATCAAAAGTGTCACACAACCATTATATAGAATTATGCAGCTCGTCTAACCGTAGTAGGCAGCTGTAGACGGATCATAAGCGTAAGTAGCCGTAGCGGTTGTTTCAGCAACACTTGCAACCGCGCTGTCAGGTTTCGTCTCTTTTACAGCAGGCGGGTTGTATATGATATCCAAGGCTTGCTGGAAGTCATCTGGTAAGCCGCTGGAACTTGTGGTCGTTGCGTTGCGAGCTGGTAGTTTCGGCTTCTCTTCAACAGGCTTCTCTGCTACTGTCTTCTTGGCAGATGAAGTTGAATCAGTTTCATCTCGAGTTTGAAAGTCCTCTTGCGTGCTATCAGCACTTCTGGTTGGATCATAAGAATCTTGATAGTAATCCATGGCTCCACCATACTCTGAAGTCTTCGACGGCTGTGAAGAAACATTAGAAAGACCATAGGGCGCTAAAGTAGTATTAAGTTTACTACTAACATTTTCGGCTGGTCCCATCACTGCCGCTGGTGCCAATGGCTCAACTGCAACATCAGTCGGAATAGTTATCTCTTTCGGAACGTGTCGGTTCAATTCAGGCTTTAATGCAGCAGAAGCAGCAGCCACAGCTGCAGCAGGTTTCTTGTAAAGGGGCATTTTCCCAATCATTGGGGCCATCTTCTTGCTTGTATCAGGCTTATCACGTCCAGGCGAACGATCTCTTCTTTCTCTCGATCGAGAGCGACTTGATCGGCGTGGGCTTCGACGACGATAGCGATCTCTGGAACGAGAACGGGACCTGGACCTGAACAACAACAAAATCAGTCAGTTTGTGATCTTCTAGACCTAAATATTCGCACATATCGATATATCTGCACCATTACTGATGACCACAAGATTAAAAGGAACTCATTCTGAGTTCAAGGATTTCATTATGCAGGCAGAAAAGATTCTCGTATAATTTCGCCTGACTGGATTGTTATTACAACTCATGGAAACTCCAACAAGGCTCGTTGTTGCGGTTTACCTACAAAGTCATTGATGCTAAACTATGCGAAAGCTAGGAGTTTCAGGTGTCTACCAGCATTCCAGGCAACACAGATTGCATTGATATTTTTTTCTAACATACCTCCTTCGTCCTCCTCGATCATTTTGAAAACGCCCGGATCTCCCATAATCTCCTGAAATCCGACGGTTGTCTCCAAAGCGACGATCCGGAGATCTTCTTCGATCACGCTCATAATCTTTATCTCTACCGTAAGGTGGTGACTTCTTCTGAGTTTCTCGGGCAGCCTCCTGTTGCCTGCCTTGCTTTTGACGTAGGATCGCTGCAAACTTTTCTGTGTCGAAGTCTAGTTTGACCTTCTGAGGTTTGTCCATCCACTCGTCTACAGCAGCATCAGCTGTAGTAGGATTAGCTGCGGTCTGCACAAAAGCCGCGGCGGGTCGGTTGTTATGATCGGTCTTCTCAAGGTTCCTTACTTGAATTCTGATGCTTTTGGTATCAAGCTCAGAGCCAGTCTCTATTGTTGTGACGTTGGGATCAGCAGCAACTGCGGGAACTCCACTTCGGACTCTAGCTTTCTCTCTGTCAACATGCCATTTTGCTTCCCAATCAGGATGTTCTACCAGGAAGTCCTGCAACCAAATTGAATTATAGATCAACGAAATTCATAAGTTATCTACAGCTTTGAAGAAGAAAACACGAAAACCATCTCCAGGTCCTTTATGCATCACAGGAAATTGATTGAAATGCAGCCATGCTCAGTCAAGCTTACCGTGTAGTATCCTATATGCTCGTCACTTGACAGATGCTCGACCGCGGAAGCGTGGTCTCCGATCCAAGCATTACAAATGCGACAGAACCACCCTTGGACAGGTGTGAAAAACTGAGCTCCTGCAGATTATAAAGGGAGTTAGATTACCGATAGTGATTGCTACATATGTTTGCACTTTTACCTTTGAATGGCATCTTTGGTGCCCCAAAAGGTGGCTTCTTGTCAACTCCAGAACTCAACTTCTTCCAAGGTTTTTCATCAATTCCCAATTGCTGCAAACCCAATCGAACGTTTCATACGAGCTTTCAAACTTACAAACAACACTGATGACAACGACGTGTGCTCTTTACCTCAACTTGTTGCTGATGTCCTGGTGAATGTAAGTGATCCAATAACGCATTCAACGACTGAGGAAACACGTTGCACAGCCTACACCAGTGCTGATAGTTGTCATAGTATTCATACTGCTCAACCTTGGGTACCTTCAAAACAAAAAACAGTATTAAAACATGTGACTTCAACCAAAATGTTTTCAACTTGCTCCGTACTTTTGATGTCAACGGTTGTTGATATGCCATGGCTGCAGATGGCGAAGGTAATGCTTGTGGTGTAGGACGCAGAATCGGAGGTGGTGGAGCATGCAGTGGCATAGATGGTTCTTGGGGCACAACACGTACCATTTGTTGAGTTGGGGAATTGGGCTCGAGACTGGCAATCAGTCCATTAATCTTCGCTAAGACAATCGCTACAGCTTTCAGTCGAGCTCTCAACTCGGCCTGTAAGTTGTGGTAACAGAATTTACACGTAAGTTTCAAGTTACAACAGCAAATTTTCAATCGAGATTGAGAACGTACCTGTAACTTCCTGTTCTCTTCCAATTCAGAAATCGGTGCATTCCTGTGTCTCAACTCGTATTCCTTGCTCGTAAACTGGGTAATGCTTGTTTCTAACAACTTCAATTTTTCAGTGTACTTCTCCTTCTGAATAAGTAGTTGTTGCCGTTGTTTCATGGTCTTATCTTTCTTGGACTTTTTCCTCTCTGAAAAAATCAAATCGATAATCAAGTAAAATCTAGAGCATACCATAGACATAGCCATTTCAGGACAATCCGTACCTTCATCCGATGAAGATTCCGAGCTACCGCCTCTCTTGCTTTTCTTTCGCTTTTTGCTACGGCCCTCTGAATCTGAAGACGATGAAGACGAAGAAGAGGAGGATGAGGAGCTACTGTGCTTCTTTTTCTTCTTCTTTCGATCCTTCTTCTTTTTTGAACTTGCCCCCAAAATATTCTCCACTCTACCAACGACGTCGGCCGATCCTCCACCATATTCGCCACTCAAGTTCATATTAGACTGTTGGTTTACATGCTCCTCCAAAGGGTCATACGCAGCATTCGGTTTTGAAGGTGCGTAATAGTCTTGTGGCGGTGGTTGCAGCTGCTGCTGATGGGGATATGATCCGATTGGAACGAAATCCCCTGGCTTCATGTATCCATAATCAGCTCTCTCACTAATTTTCGATTCTCTTTTTGTTCCACTACCATTAGTCACCGACCTGGGGGTTGGCATCAAATCGCTCAGATCAGGAGGAGAAGGTGGAATATGTTTCGGTCTGGCCTCGTACTCAGTGTTATTTTCATGCTGATCTCTGTAGTCCTTAATGGGTCTCGGAGGTGAAGAAGGGCCACGCTGTTCAAGGTGTTCGTTAGATCTCCGTGGGCTCCTTTCATACGACCTGCTCCTACTACGGCTTGGAGAGTAACTTCGGCTTCTGCTTCGACTATAGCTGCGGCTTCTGCTTCTCCTACGACGCCTTTGATCTCCTCGGTAATCCTACAAGAAGACGACAGTTTATGATGAACCTGATCTAAATATCAGCTTATTTAAATACCTTTACAAACTTACTCGTCTATTGTAGTTATCGTTATCCCAGTACCTCCTCCCACCTCTAAAGTTACCGCGACCACGACCTCTACCTCTTGGATGATAGCCGCCTCCGCCACCACGACTATTGTAGTGGCGGTACCCAACTTCTTTTGACGGACTTGGGCTTGACATGTCGGATGTCAAAAGCACAACAGAGTTACTTCACTTTTTAAAAACCTTTTTCTTCAACCAAGCCAGAAGCACAAGATCCGTTGCGGTGAAAGCGATAACAACAACACAAATCTTCCCAAACTTGCTTATCATCCCTCTTAGCTCAGAATTGTTGTTTCCGTGGTCCTTGTTGTCGCTAATCTGAAACACACAGAGACCACCACGTTTATCATGATGCTTGGCAAATGAATAAGATTTTTTCACTGGAAATCAAGCAACATTATTCATAAATTATACCGTTCGAATGCAACTTAAAACTGACCATTAAACTCACATTGTTCAGACTTTTGAAGATCGCAGGTTTAGCTTCGAAGTGTTGATTCGAAGTTGGAGTTCAGAACACCGTTATCAGTTGTCATTTAAACAGGCGCGTTTTTGCTAATTAATCAATTCAATCACTTTTTGAAGCGCTTTATCCATATCCGGCATTTTGCTACGTAATAATATAAACAATCACAATCACACAAAGAAGCTTCTTCGTGCATCCTTGACTCTCACCGCCCATTGAATGTACGTCCGCACCGCAGATTTCAAATTTACCGCCCATGTAAAAACATCCCTTTCTACCGGTAGATGGCGCAATCAGTACTGTAGCTGACAATGAATCTAATGAAAATTTTCGGTTTTTCGGCTACTTTGATTGAATTGAACTTTGGGATGAAAATGCAGCGGTTTCCGATCTACAATTAAAACGATCTTAACAAACAAACAATCACTACATCTGACATCCAACATCACAATGGCTCCTTCACTTCACATAGATATTGCAGGTTTATGTCGTGCGTTGCCGTCATTAGCAAAAATTTTCATATGTAATGTGTAAGAATGTTTCTGTGAACTGGGAAACAGACTTTGACAATGTTTCATAGCGACTTGATTAAGATTTAGAAACATCAAAGGGATTTAAAAACCCAATGACGAAGAAAATGGGCAGGAAACGGGTAGCACTTAGGGAATCGCTCTTCATGCTCGCGGCATCTGTCGAGAGCTGCTGGAACTATTTCCTTCCGTTTTCCGGCCCTTGGAGAAGCAACATACGGAGAAAACCGTTTGGTTTTCCACAGGCTTGTGCCGGTTTGGCTGTCAATTTTCATTCTCTCGTTTTCCGTTGGACTGTGAAGTCGGTTGATTTTCCGTGTAGTCTGCATTGATTTTTTATCAAAATTTCAGTTAAAATTTGAAATTTTCAATTGCAAAAACGTGTAAAACGAGAATATTCAGTGTGAAATATAAGTTACGAGTTGAAAATCTACGGGTTTTGAAGGTTTGACTTGGTTTCTGATGGAGAAAATGAGTGAACAAGACAGTGGAACGGGATCGGTGGGTGTCAGGCCTGTGGTTAACAGTCGGGCAGCAATTTTGGAAAAACTGCGCAAGTTTTTTCAATCTGAAACTTTCATGTGCAACAGTCTCAGATCAAAGGACAACGAATCCCAGAATTCGGGCGTATCGATGGATGGAGAATTCGAGATGGGAGATCGGCAGATTTCTGACTTGTCGGAAGCTGTTCAGCAGATTCAGGCGATTGAAAACGAAGAAATGGAGGCTGTGAATGCTGGAAGCGATCGGTAAGATTCTTGTCAAGTTTCATGTTTCGAGGTTTCCCTGACATCAAGTTTTGAAAGTTCCAAGGGAAAACCACCTGCAGATTCTGACAGAAGTTTTCTTCTTTGATTTTCAGGCTGGAGGCTATGACAGAGAACTGCGACTGGATTTCTGATTCCTTGGATGGCAGTTTTGCGGCGACAAAGTATGCTGAGGAAGTTATTCGTGAGAAGACGGACGCTACCGCCAAATTTCATCAGGACTTTGCTTGTTTAATGGAAAAACAAACTTCGACTGCAGATGAAGCTGAGGCAATCAATCAAGATAGATCTGAATTCCACATGCATCTACTGGCTTTAGAGAAGAATTTGAATGAAGCGAACGACCAGTTGTCTGCAAAGAATTCTGAAGTAAACCAGAAGCACTCCGTCTTGTCCAGGGAATTCGAAAATTTACAGCTGCTGTTCACCGAGTTCCAGAATGTGAAGACATCACTCGAAGAGGTCAATCTGACAAACACGACGTTGGAGGCGGAGAATAAAGATCAGAAAGACACTGCGGAGGCTATGAAAGAGGAACTGACTCGAGAACAAGAAGCTTCGAAGGAAGAGGAAGAGCTGGAAAAAGAAGTTCTGGAAAATGCTTCAGGAGTTCAAGTTCAGATAGAGGAGAATGTAAAACAGCGGGACTCTTGGATGCAGCAGCGCAGTATTTTGACCAAGGAACTGGAAGGAGTTTATGAACAACATCGGAATGTCATAATACAGTTACAGGACCTTCGGGAAAAGATGACTAACTTGACTGCTGTAATTCAGGAAAAAGAGAAAGACGTGTCTGAAGATGATGCCGAACTGGGGAGAATTCGGGAAGAGAATCAACGTCTCAAGGATTCAGAAGAAATTACAAGGCAACATGTAATGGATTTCACGAAACAAATTGATCTTCAGAATGAGATTCATGCTGAAACGGTCGCGGTGTTGAAGGACCGAGACGATCAGCTGAAGGATTCCGCTCAGACTGTGGAAATTCAAAATGGCTCTCTGAAACAAATGGAAGAAGCTGCTCAGAAAGTTCAAGAATACCTTGAGAACCTCGAACTTCAGTACGACACCATACGGTCTGACTTGGCGGCAGAAGTGGAAGCCTGTGAGTGCCTGAACGAAAATGTAGCTAGCCTGAAGAATTCACTCGCAGTACTCGTCGAAGAAATAGAGCAACAGATCCACCTCGAAGAAGAGCTAGAGAAAGAACCGGTTGTTTTGAAGGAGCGACTCACTTTTTTGGAGGATCAGTTATCAATCCATGACCATCTGCTAGCCACCAAGACTGCCCTTGAGAATGAGTTCGCGAGTGTAATGGAAGATTTGGAAACAGCAGTGCCTAAATTCAATCAGCTGGCTGAGCAAAAGTTGGCAGTACAATGTGAAGCAGAAAAATGTGAGCGAGATTTGCAACATTGTCTGGAGACGAAAGAGATCCAGTTTCAAGATCTTCGAGGACAGTACGAAGACCTGCGTAAACAACTTAATGATTTGACTGAGCTGAAGGAAACAAGATCGTGAGATGTTAACCGCTAAACCACTTTTATTTGAACCATCAGTTTCAAAAAATGCATGGTCTTGGTTGATTTCAGGGATTCCGTTGCAGCATTGAATTCTACAGAAACGGAGAGGGAGGCTCATATCGAAGCTATTGCCGCACAGTTGCAGACCGTAACTTCCGAGTTGGCAGAAAAGCAAACAATGGTCCAAGATAGAAAAGAAGCTATCAAAGGTGCTCTCCTGATGTCCGACGAGAAGAAGATCTTTCTGGAGCGAAAGATTGGAGAAATGGAAGTGGATCTTTTAGACCTTGAAGATATCAAAAGATGGGTTTCTCGTGATTTGATCCAACTAGAAGAGCAATTAAAAGAACAACAAGAACAAATGTACGTTTCGAAATCTGATTCACCTCATGTTCTTTCTTATAATTCAAAGATCATGTATCGATTGTTTGTGTAGGTATCCGGAGCTGATGACGGAAGAAGAAACAAAAGAAGACGAGAAAGTACAGAAGGCACAAGCCAAACTACGAGATCTGACGTCTGAAGTGCAGCTAGCTGAACAAGTCCTGGAGCAAGCACAGTTGGGTGCAGCCGAAAGCTTGGATGAAACTGAAGCTACAAATTCTAGCTCAGAAGCAAATTTTTCCGCTTTGAAAGCTGAGTTAGCTAAATTGCAGTTGGACAGTAAAGAGTTACAGACCAACTTGGATAATCTGAGGTACTCAATCTTTCAAAAAGTATCTATGACAATCTAACGACAACAATGTTTACTAATGCTTGCTTATTTTTCAGTCACCTGCAGTCGTTAGAAGAATCTAAAAATAACAAATTAACGAAGGAGGTAGCCAAGTTGGAGAAGAAAATCAAGACGACAACGGGTCATCGTAGTGCCAAAGACGTACATGCCTTCG
>JAQGBJ010004185.1:0-10798 GCA_034698345.1 Sphaeridia pumilis | reverse complement strand
CGGGAGAAGCCAAAATCCGAGACTTTGACGACGTTGTTGTCGAAGAGAAGCGCGTTTCGAGTGGCGAGGTCGCCGTGGACGACTTGTTTTTCTTCGAGGTACGCTAAACCGTCGGCGATTTGGCGGGACCAAACGACAAGGTTGTTGAAGTTCAGGGATTTTTGGTCGTCTTCTGGTAGAATTGCAACTTCGTTTGTGCGTGAATAATTGCTTTTGTTTTTCCGTAAGAAGGTTTCGAGGTCGCCGTGCGGGCAGAGTTCGAGGACGACGAGAACGCCGCCTTTTTCAAGGTTTGAAATTTCCGCGCCATACATTTGGACGATGTGCGCGTGATCGCCGATGTAAGCCATAATTTTGATTTCCTTGAGGAATTCTTTCATTTGTTCTTTGTCGCTTCCGTGTTTGACGATTTTGATTGCAACAGATTCGTCTTTGTACTTCGCCAGGAAAACAGCGCCGAATTGACCAGTGCCAAGTTGTTTTGCATCCGTCAAATTAATGTCTTCCGGTGGAATCGTTTTCGAAAACGGAACGTAATACGAACGTTCTGCAGGGTTTTCAATCATTTTCGCCGAATCTTGGTCACCTTCGAGGAAAAGCGTCAGGGCCTTTTTATAGTCTTCTTCTTGATCTCCACGCCTCTTTCTGATTATAACGCCGAAGATTATCAAGGCCAAAACTACAACCCCTGAACAAGCGCCAATGATTATTTTTAACAGCAAATCATCACTAGCATCTTCAGCAATATTGGTGATTTTCTCTCCGTCGTAGTCTCTGGTAACTGGCGTTTTGTAAAGCGGTTCGCAACTACTGTTCGATGCTCCCTCTGGCGAAAATTCAGCTGGACAGTAGCACTTGATGCCTTTCAAAGTCCAGCGGTTTTCGGGGAAGCAAAAATGTTGGCAACTCGAAGTTTCGCACGAATCCTCAGAATCTGTGTGGTTTTTGAAAACTCCTCGCTCAGCCTGAACTTGAACTATTTTCTTTTTCCTGGCATTCAAAACTCTGACGCTAGCAACGACTTCGTCATCTTTTTTTGGAATTTTTATCATGTCGACGAATTCGCCGAAATCCGAAAATCCGCCTGCCCAAAACAAGTGTCCGTCGCCGTCGAAGCTCAAACTGTTGGCGTAAGAATAACCCATTTCGTGCAGCGTTGAAACAGACGGCGTTGAGCTCTTTGGAATGTAATTCAGACGCTTGATTATCTTCCCGTAAATGAAGTACGCTCGACCGTTTTCTTCGTCCAACGCCAAAGAAGTGCAGCCTTTGGCGTTTTTATCGCAGAAATCCGTGTCGAGGCTTGCTTCGTGTGAATCCATGAAACTTCCGCCAACTTCATGAAATTTGAGTTCTCGATCGGTGCACCAAATGGCTAGCTTTCGTCGATGATCAAAAGCAAACGGGCTTCCTTTAGTTTCTTTTATCGGTTCAAGTTCAAGCTTTTCTCCGTTTGTAAGGTTTGCCAACGTGAAAGTGCCGTATTTTCCTGTCTCATTTCCAATATTGTAAATTACAAAATTTTTGTTGAAATCCAAGGACAAAGCGGGATTTGTGTAATGAGCGAAACCCAAATCTAAGGTTTCGTTTGTCTTTGAGTTCCAGCATTCTAATTGATGGTTCGGGCCGCTCAGCCAACATTGGCCGTGTTGGTTGGCGGAAAAAACTTTCGATTGCACAGGAATGTCTGTGGATATCTTCGTAGCATTGTGTTCAAGGGGTCCTAATGTTTTGAAGAGGTCGAATGTTTTCGGAGTTGCTATTTCGTGGACGACGTACAACGCAGGCTCGTGACATGATCCGTTTGAGGCCAACATTGGTTTTTCATTTGGACACCAACATTCAGGAGAATAAACCGCCAAGGGCAGCATAAGCAATTGACGAAGCCAGGAAAGCAAGGTCAAAGGTACCGAAAACCGGAATGGCAAATTCAAGTACACAAGGCACTGGAGCCCCAGAAAGGCGGAAAAGCGGCAAAATTTTGCATGTATTTCACCTTTTGAACAGTGAAGGTCAAGGGCCCGGGACTTGAGTTTTGCCATAGTGCTAGTCCTCAACGAGCCCTTCAAAACGATGTATAGCTTGCGATTTGGTGCAGCACCATTTGTACGCTAGGGTCGAAAAACCCTGCAGAGCCGTATCTTCGCGCGCCTTTTCGAAGCCCAAAGCCGCCAAAATTCAAAAATTTTCGAGGTTTTTCCCCTTTTTCTCCTTAAGGGTCAAGGGATGGGTACTTCATTTGGGCCACACTTCAAGGCCTTCTGCGGACCTTCAAAACGGTATATAGCAGATGACCCTCCGTTTCTCCGTTTAGGAACCAGGGTCCCTCAAGTGCAAAAACGCCGCCATTTTTCATGTTTTTTGACCTTTTGACCCTGATGACCTTAAGGTACAACCCTGGTTAACGAACTTGACCTCGGCATTTCCAAGACCTTTCGAATGGTGTAAGGCTCAATTTCATACGTCCAACCGTTCGGACGCAAATCGAGCGACACTAAAGCGTGTCTTACTATTTTACCCATCTGTATAAATTGACTTCGTCAATTAATAATTAATGCCATTAGGTTGATCCAATCGGCAAAAATGTTTGCATTTGGAGCATTGTTCGCAGTTGGAGGAAGTTTGGGGCACATCGGACTGGACGGCGAAAGACTTGAAGCGAGTGACGCCATCTGGTGCTGAAATCAACGTTTGTTTGCTCTCGTGTTCCACGTCAAAAATCACAATTTCATCCGATTCGCCATCTTTCGACTCGATCCAGTACAGGAAGCCGTCGTGAAACTGCAGCTGTTTTGGATTTCCGGTGTCCCAAAGAAGCTTCAGTTTTGAATTCGCAACGTCGCCGTAGCTTCGACTCCAAATTTTCGAACCGTGAATCCAATACAAGACTTTTGAATTTGAATCGAGCGCCAATCTTCCAGGGACTTCTTTTTGAAGTTGAAAGTTTCCCGCATCGATGACTCGTCTCGTCACAAGCGAAGAAAGTTCCGTCATGTGAACGCTTTTCTTTTGACCGTGTTCCCAGAAAACGGTCCAAGATTTGGTATCGACAACGACATTCGCCGAATTGATTTGACCGCAGAATAAAGTCCAAGTCTGGTTCTTTTCTACTTGGAAAATCTGAATGCAGATTCCTGTGACGAAGAGAATGTCGATATCACCAAAACATGAATTCGTGATAACGTCAAGTACTTTATCGGCGCCAATGAGAAGATTTACGTTCAAGTTCCTGCAATTCAGGTCTGTCACGTTCAGAAAACAAGATTCACGACCAGAACCGTCATGTGGAATAAGTTTGATCTTTTGTGTTGAATTCGAGGATGCCCGATCTTGATCTTGTGTAGTATTAGCCATGTCAAAGGTCAGCAGGTCGGTCTGTGTTACGACATGAATCCATTTTCCTCCGCAAGAAGTTCCATTTTTCCGCAGTTTCCACTGACAGCCGCACGAGGGTTGACGTCCAAGAGGTTCACAAAAATGGCTACATTTTGGACATGTCGAAGTATCTTTGGACGCCTTTCTGTTTCGAATCCCACTGACCACTTTCTTGGTTACGTGTCTTAAAATTCGTTGATTTTCAGGAGTTTCTCGTGGCTGCATCGTATAGATGACAGAAACCTTGCCGAAATAGTCTTGAACCCAAGAAAGTTCATCGTTATTCTGAACAACCAAGCTTTTTGGGATTGAACTCTGATGGCTTCGAAATACTTCCAGTTCAGAACCAGTCCGATTCCGTTGGACAATTTTTCCACTTTCGGTCAGGTAAAAAATTAAACCATGTTGTCCAACTGCTATTGAGGTAATTGCCTCGTCAACAAATACGATAGCGACCGAAGATGTGTTCTTAAGATGCAGTTTGAAAATGCATTTCCGGTCTTTTTCAGAGACCCCAAAAACAATCCCGTTTTCCCAGTCTACGTCCATGTCGAAAACTGCAAAATGTTTCTTCAACGGCACCGAAGCTCCTGTTTCAACGTTGGTGAGCCAAAGATGGCCGCCCGGCGCATGCGTCCAAATAACCTGAGGTTCCGAAGGGTCAGCTCGAATAACCACATTCCTGGCTTTTTTCATCCAAATTGTTTCTGGTAGTTTTATCGATGACAGCCCCGCCATAGTCTTGCTGTCGTAAAATTCGATTCTATGTGGGTCCATCTTGATTCCGTAAGCGCCAAAACAGTTCACGGCAATATCTAAAACATTTTCTGAAGTCGCCAAAGAGCAAAAGTCGCTGTTGTTGTTACACCAGGTTTTTAAGTTAGGAACGAGATTTTCAACATTTTCATAGCCGTGATACTTTGTCGACGCATCGCTCATGACCTGCAGTTGTATCGGGTAGGAACTAGAGATTGTAGATTGTTCCGTTTGGGCTTGACATTCGAGTTGACCGCCATGAAAAGAACTGCTGAGAAAAGCCAATGCTTGACGACTGTCCGTGTCCTCAATCTTGAACGATTCAACACTGCGCAAAGATCCATTTTGGAGGCTAACATGAAACCCAACTTCCATCAAATGGACGTGCTCATCAGAAGCGCCGCAAGTCAACAGAACAGGTTCATGGGGACGATATTTGACGACGCTGCTACCATCTGGCGAAGCCATAATGCGGGTTGTCGGCGTAACAAATTCCAAATATATCTTGACTTCAGTTTTCTGCGGGTCACTAGAAGGAAGTGCAGCATTTTTTTGTTGGATACGTGGTTCAGGAGCAGTTGTGGTTCTGAGCGCATTGAAACAGGTCACGAAGCCACTTTCTCCGCATTCATCCAATCCGTTGATTGCGCATACGCTGAACAGATGAAATTGCAGTTTAAAATTTAGCTTGAAGTATATAAAACTGAACAATAGGAAAAATCCAAAATGCTATGGACCATCTTAAGCCAATAAATAGGACTCACCTCACACTGGAATTTCTATCTGATGAAATGTTCTCAAATTCAGCTTTTCTAGTACTATTGAAGGGCACACGTTTTTGTTTTTTTTCTGAGGTTTCACTGGTTCCGCTCTGGTCAAACACGTGCCCAACGCCTTCCAACGTTACTTGATATTCTAGAATTTGTCCTCTTGGCTTCATTGGCGGGTCCCACTGAATCACAATTGTGGAACTTGGTTGGGCCCATTCACAAGTGACGTTTGTAGGCTCGCTTGGCGTCCCTTCCAAAGTTGTAATGCTCAATCGGTGCGAAAGTGCTCCGCAATCCGGGACGGTATTGAAATTTGAGCATATTTGAATCTGAATGCGCATAAAAAGTAATTAAATGATCGTCAAATAGCTTGTAATGTAAAAGATCACGTACTTGAAGCCCATAAGCTGTGAAAGGCTCAAGTCCATTGACAGTGTACTGCGTTTCTTGAAAACTTTCGGTTTGTTCAAACTTCTTCTCCTCGCTGAATGCATCATGCAGTTGGCGATACGAGATTTTGTAATATTTGTACGCCACGTTTTTGTAAGGAGATTGTTCCCATGCAAGTGTAACTGATGTCGATGAAGTGGCTTTGCCTCCAACATGAGGAGCTATCCAGGAACCTAGCAAGTTTTTAAAATTCAGCAAATGACCCAAATTAGATCCAGAAGTTGCATGGAAACTTACCATCAACGTCGACAATTTTTGTATCCATAATTGCGTTGATCTCGTCAGAAAAGTGGCAAGCGTACACGCCGGAATGAACAAGTTTAAGTTCGGAGAATTGTAAATAATAAGACCGAATGCTAGCAGTTTCTCCGTTAAACATCATAGTTGCAAAAATTCCGTTGTCTTCTAGGACCTGGGGAGTCAGCTTTGAGTTGTTTTGCGTCCACCAGATAGTTCCGCGTTTTTGTGCCTCAACCTCGCAGGTCAGTTGATACCGTTCGTGAAATTGGGGTTTTGCTGTTCCTACAAAGGCATGGCTTTCCGAAATTTTGATGGTGGGAGGAAACTCTAGAGAAGAAAGAGTTAGAAAAAGGATGGATTAGGTCAGGCTGATTTTGTCTTATACGCGTTTAAAACAGAATATTCAGCGCACCTGGCGGATAATACTCGCAGTCACGCGTTTCTCGGTTCCAGCCGCATGGAAATGGCATAATAGTGAGACATTTTTCGTAAGACGCGCTGGAACAGGTCACGTATGCTGCTTTTCTCAAAATGACAACATCTGATAGGTCGCCGCCTTCTGATAAAGTCAGTTGAAAACTGAATTCAATTGAACCTTGAGAAAAAGATAGGTTTTTTCATATCAAAACTGAATAAATTTTGGGTATCCAAGAGTGTAGAGTGATATTTACTAAAAAGACGGGGCGGCAGGTCAGCGATTCTGCAGGCAACGGCGCTGTCTTCCGCTACTGCGCAGTTACGCTCGTCATCACTCGCTCTGTAATTTTTACTTTTGTGAGTGACCACAAGGTCCAATCGTTTGTAGCAGATTGGAAAATGTCCAAATTTGATGACCAACTGGAGAGAAAGAAGTATCCCAAAAATAAAACGCTGCACAAAAATTGAGGCCACCGAAATTTTTCAGCTTACCGGTTTTTTATGGACAGAGTCTATGAAAGCGGGCTGTACAGAAGTAGTTTCAAATCGCGGCTGCGCAGTGCAGGTGATCCATATTTCTGGTCTGTCCCGCAGATCAACGTTTGTAAGTTCGGTACAATTTTTCTTTGAAGTACATCTGCGAAAGCTTCAACTTCAAATTTTGTTTGCATATTTTACTCTACAGGATATAAACTGAAATTCACCTGCGCAGCGTCCTACACCACCCGCAAAACGGGTCTCGAGCGTCAATACACTGCTGGAGCGTTCCAAATTCAGAACAGTTCCGCAATAAGATCTTGCTGAGCTGTAAACCAAAATGGCAAGTTCATGTTGTAACGCCTTTGTGGAAATTAACACTTGAAAAAAACACAACCTCTGTTGTCGTCATGACGTATAAATGTTGTTCATCTCGATCAAAAGTCATTTCTCTGATGCCTTTATTGGGAAACATAATGGGAGTAGAATATTCCAGCGCAGTAGATGCATTGATGAGTAATAACTGAAAATCAAATTTTCTCAACAAACGCGTGTTACAACTACAACCGTTTTTCTGTTTCGGGTATTTTGATGTTACCTTTTTAACTTGTTCTGCTTCGGTGCCGATAAAAACAAGAGTAGAAGCTCCGCTAGATGTCGCTGTAATTTTGTATGCGCTTTCGTTCAAGACCCTGACAGGTTCTGCTTGTACGGGAAACGTGCCTAGAATCGGATCGCCGTTGTCGGTTTCGCAAAATTCTTGTTCAAAACGCTCCAGTTTCTACATGGAAAAAATAGCATGATTTTGAAGCTACCGCCAAAAATTATTTTTATAAAAAATACTGACCAAGTTTCTGGTTTTAGGCGAACTGGACTGAAAAGTGTATCGGATTTCATCCATCGAATAAACGCACAATCTAGTACTGTCTCCCTGGATTGTCACGAAGAGAGTGAACAAGAGCTGGTCTTTGGGATTCAAGTGCAGTTGCTCCGCTAAGTCGGATCCAGGACTTCGAAGATGAGCAACCATTGCAATTGCAGGCGGTTCGTGGTCCCCGCATTTGATGTGAATGTCAGCATACACCATGTGGTTCGAGTGACTTTGGCATACACGTACCAGCTTGGAAACTTCATTGCTGACGTCTGAGAGGAGGAAATACGAGAAGCCTTTGTAACTGAAACCGTAAGCAGGAAGCCAGTTTGTTCCAATGGTATAATTCAATTCTGCTGGTGACATCAACTTGAGGTTTTCGTCAGGAAAGAGACTTCGGGAGGCAAATTTGGGCGTATTCGACCTGGCCGATACATACAAAATCTGAAAGTGGTAAATTGTTACTTTAGTTTTACTTTAAATTGTGCCGAGCAATGCATTCGTACGTTCGTGGGCTTCCCGATACTTTTGGTTGGCCCAAGCGCAACAAAAGCAAAAGGACTGTAAGTTGAAGGGCCTGTGATTGCAGTTTCGATTATCCGTTTTGAATCATGGGTGATTGGAAGATTCCAAGTGGCACAAGTAGAACTCCCATGTACACTAGAATCAGGTTCTTTGATTGAAGTGCAAGCCAAGAGTTGGTTGAATTCTCGGTTGATGAACACAAGTTGGTTTTGCCGACAAGAAGAGCACGCAGCGTTGGAATTCTCTGGCGTGTTCACATCGGAAGCTGTGAGGTTCAAGTCAGCATCCAATTGAAGGATCCATTTGCTAACGCCGACGTAAACGTAGTCAGTGTCTTTGTCCACAATCAAAGTGTTTTTGTCTTGTTCTGGAGCGCTGCTCATCAGCGTGAGGTTGAAGGTGGCAACAACGGTGGATCCTTCGGTGGCGGTGATGAAAATGCTTAATGTCACGAGGAAGGCCACCATTGGCCAAGTAGTCTTGAAAATTACCATGGCGTTGGAGGGAGACTGCTAGCTATGAGATCCAAGTCAGCGTCGGACTGAAGGATCCATTGCCAACACCGACATACACGAAACCTGTTTTTGGGCCTACAGTCAACTGTTGTCTGTTGTAGAAATAGTGGTACCGGCTGAGAAATTCGTAAGATCGAGTGTCGCGACAATGGACG
Source organism: Sphaeridia pumilis (assembly GCA_034698345.1). Classification (NCBI taxonomy): domain Eukaryota; kingdom Metazoa; phylum Arthropoda; class Collembola; order Symphypleona; family Sminthurididae; genus Sphaeridia; species Sphaeridia pumilis. Next base: position 2,247 of record JAQGBJ010004185.1, on the reverse strand, counting down.
AACCCTCGGTGAAGTTGGTAAAAAAGCTTATGGTCACGAGAAAGGTCACCAGCACAAAGAAAGCGGTCAACTTTTTCATGGTGTTTGAATGAGCTCCCGACTTCAGAGATCGTTGGAAAACATGCTCGAAACTGAAACTAAAACTTTGCTGAACTGACGTCGTAGAGTGTATCTCGATCCGATGAATTCGTTTCAGCGACTGGCACTAAAATCCAGGCTGCGGCCAAGAAGTCCTTCAGCATTTCAACATAATTTGCAGAAACGACGTTAACTTGCAACGGTTTCATCGTGAGATTTGTACGAGTGTGGTTAGCACGTTGAAGATATTTCTGGTTTCATTCCGGAAATTTCCTCCTCGAAGCGGTTATTCTGCAGCAAGTAATCTACGGGTCAAAAAATACAGCGTAACTTTCCTATAAGCCCAAATTTCACCACATCTACAGAGAGAACTCAAAGCCACATCCGGTAAAATTTAGGTTTTAGGCAGATTTAACTTTATTTTTCCCGAAACAAAACACGTTTAATCCGTAACTACACCCCTAATCTTCATGTACTCCATAACTGAAAACTACACTTTCAAACAGCGCCCCCTGGCATCCCGTTCGGATTCATATAACAACAAATGGGCACCAGCCCATAAGGCATTCCGTTCGGCCCACAATTAAACGCGGGATTCCCATTCTGAACCGGTTGACCTCCAACGCCTCTCGACCTTCCTGATCGAACCGCAGTCCCAACTGACCTGTTGCCACTCGAGCCCGCCGAACCTCTTCCACCGTTTGAAAGGCCTTGCAGAAGCGCCGAGTGTGCTTGCCCACAACTAAATTTCATGCACAACTTGTTCACAATTAAAAAACATTAAGCATTTCCTTGCTATCTTGCATCGTTCACTTGCAAACATAAAATGGAATCAAATATGTACTTTTTCGGCCACTTTCACTGCTTCCGGCAACAACAAATTGCCGATGAAAAGACCCAGCAAAATCATCGAAATCGCCAGAATCGATGTAAGAACAAACAAATTATATTCCAATGTTTTCCAATGGTTTTGCAAATATCCTCAAAACTTGCCACTCGTATTCCAGCTCTGACTACATTCGTTTCACTGGTTATGTTCGATATTTTTTGCTTTTGTACTTCCTTTCTTGCTTTGCAACTTTTGCAACGAGATCTTCAAGCAATCAAGTCTATTCCTCCATATTATGCCGACAAAATATAAACTAACATCAGCATCGGGACTGGAGTCGCCTGAAGTCCAACATTTCAGAAACGATTCATGAAAGCAACATTTAGGTTTATTCAGCAATGCCAATTTGAAGTGCATCTATTACATTCAAAAAACTGCAAAAGTCTGGTAACTGCGTAGCTTTGAACTTGAACACCACAGTGAGTAAATAGTACAGTGGGTAGCATTGTGAGCATTGAACAGTCAGTTATTCACAGCTAAAACAACTAAAACGCAAAGGTGTTAAGCCTATGAGATACGCAGGCGGATCTTTGATAATATATAATAATATTTTAAGTAAAACTCCAATCATAGCAAAGGACACTATGCGTTACTATATATGGTGAATTTGTTTCTGCCGTACGCGCGAAAAAAAGAACCATAAATTACCCGTTCATTGCCAATTGCCGCGAACTTATTCACGAAAACAAAAACTAAGAAGTTTCTTGCACAAATAAACGCAATTATGTCTGTTGGCACCGAAAAAAAATATTCCCAAAGTCGACCTGAAACGAGTTACACGGCGGCCAATAAATCTTGAAAGGAAAATATTAGGCCTAGGCCTACTAATGTAGATGAATACCTAAATGATTTCGAAATTAAACTATTTTTTTAAGAATTGTACCAGGAAATTACAAATCATCCTAAAAGTCTTTCTAAACATCTTAAAAACTTAGAAGCGAATTAGCGTATGACGTATTGGCATCTGCAGGTTTACCTGAACCTGTTTGATTTTCCTTGCCATACAAATGAGTCCAGAATTCGCAAATTTCTACAAAATTCGGTCGGTCTTCAGGGTTGATTTCCCAACAATGCATCATTAGTCTGTTGTAGATTTCGTCGGACGCCAAATCCGGTTTCTCCAAACGCATGCCTTCTCTAAGCCTCGTTGAGAAGGTCAAATCCCAGCTTTGCTGAGCGAATGGACAATTGCCAAGCGTGAAAATTTCCCAAACTGTGACGCCGTAGGACCAAACGTCGCTTTGCGTTGAGAAAACCATTTGATCGAGCGTTTCCGGCGC
>JAQGBJ010004184.1:0-10799 GCA_034698345.1 Sphaeridia pumilis | reverse complement strand
TCACATGTAACCTTACGGCTTAGAAGCCACTCTTCGTTTCACACCATTCCATAAGGCAGGTGTAACCAGCCTAACAAAGTGCTACTGTGTGTGTGTGAATCCGCTGGAAGCAAAAGCCACACTTTTGTCACCCTCAGTCAAGTCAGTCAGTCAGCACTCACAGCCAGCATCAGTGATCCACAACAAGCCGCCTTGCGTACAGTAGCAAAAGCACAAGAATCTCTTTTGTTGCAGGTTGTCTGACTGCAAGGAGCAAGGAATCTAGTGTATCTAAAACTTTGCTAAAGTTGAAAGTGCTGTTAAATACACACGTGCGTTTGTCCGGTAGTAACGCAAAAAGAGCGAAAGTGTTTGGTTTTTGCGCAATAAAACAGGTTAGTCAAATCAAATTATCAAATATGATGAGGAAGATACATTTTTATAAATTACAGTTTGAGGAAATTTGGACTTTTGGCAGTTGAAACCACAAACCACATTATAATCAAGTGCAAAGGTGTAAACAAACAGTGGTCGGCAGGTTTGGTTTCACTTGCAGTCATTTGATCCTGTGCGAGAATTGAGAATAGCTTTTTTTTCCAAACAATGAAAATCAGGTTCTTGAATCAGTTTGAAATGGAAAACAGTTAGCAAACTTGATGCTTTTCAAGTATAGATATTTTGAGATGCTGCTATTTGTAAACAAAATATTAATAGTTGCTGTAGATACATATTTGTTGATTTGTGTGATGTGGAAAAGGAAGGAGAAGAGAAAAAGAGATAGACCGAGAAGGTTGTGTGTAAACTTGCTCCTGTTTTCTAAATTATTTCAAAGTCAATTAGATTGTTGGATAGCATATAAAAATCAAAGTAACAATTGACTATCATTACTAGATCCTACCAACAGTTAGGTGTGTTCTACTGTTAAATAGATATATGAACTATAACTTTCACTTGAAATCAAAAAGAATCTCGTCTCGAAAACTTGGTTGTTTGTGTTACAGATACAGAGCTGAAATCTAATCAAGTCCACCGTCTACCCCAAGGGACAGCCTTCAAAGACGACCATTGAAGAGTTGGTGCCGTCCATGTCCATATTAGCCTGCGGTCAGAAAGTGAGAGTCTGGAAAAATGGATCCTGAGGCAAGATTCAACGTTTGGAAACAAGGATTCGATAAGAAAATTGAGCAAGATGGAAATACTGGAGATGCTACAGAAGAATCAAGAGCCAGGAAGACTAATAGTAAGTAAATGTAGTAATCAATCTTTACGCAATACAGAGATAGTGAAAGCATTTTACAAGTAAACAAACAAAACATTAAGCTGTTCATTCACAAAAGGATCATGTTCATTGTGGCGTACAATGTACAGCCCAAAGTACCTGGTGCACGTGCGGATGATTAATGAGTTTTGTATTTGTGTGATTTACAGGTACAACAGCAGCAACACCTTTGAAACCTGTCACCGCTACCCAAACCTCGGCATCTAATGAGGATGATCAAGACCAAGACGATGCTGACACGAGATCTGCTAAGAAGTTACAAATCGATGCTTGGCTTAATAGTCTTCAAAAGGACCCACCGCCCGTTATAGACCCAGGCCCAACTCCTAGTACTTCATCCAATGACCCTCGGCAGCGTCACAGTAGCAGCAGCAGCAGTGGCAAAGGCGAGAATGACATGACATCAGCGCTGTGGAACGCCATGATGATGATGGAAAAGTTCAAAAAAGAGCTCAAGGAAGCCAAATTCTTTTACGAAGAGGGAAAACTGCGTCAATTGTTCAATCCTGTCACCGACCAAGCTTATTTGATGTTAAAGGCAGCTGCCAAGGATCGTCAACAGTATGAAGAAGCTAAAGAAATGTTCAACAAATGGAACAAGCTCAAGTACGATGCCGCTTGTTATCGCAATAGGCAAAATCGAGACATTGCTGAGGTCATCAGAGGCTTGTGCGATGCTAGATTCGGACGTCTTGGAGACAAGTTTGAATACGAGTGGACCGCCTTCTGTCGCAGTCCTGAAGACATCCAAAGGAAGTTCATGGAAGATTGCCCGCTTGGATTGAATCTGGTCAAAGGGTGTGGGAAGCCGTGGGACGAATACTACAGACAACAGAAGCTGGCAAAGGCGAAAGAGGTGTTCAAAGGGGTGGAATATGTGAACCAGTACGAATCCAGAATGAACCAGTTCTTGAACAAGAAGTTCTGTGTTGACACCGAAAAGCTGGAATTTGAAGGAGCTCAGATTTTGGAGGCGATGGGAGTGCCGGCTAAAGCGTTGGAGGAAAAGTTGGAAGCCATCATCACCGATCTCAACATTCGCTTTTCAAAAATAGTCGCTAAAAACATCCCTTTTGAAAATGCTAACGTTCAGAAAGCAGTTGAATACGCCTGCATCAAGTACATGGGGCTAATGGAAGCCAAGACCGGCGACCGTGTGGACCCTGCGGAGCTTCAGAGGCTCCATGATCAAGTGTATGCCAAAATAGTCGAGGCCTTCGGATCAGTCTCCGGATTTGAGTACACTGACATATGGCGCTGGCCTGAAGAGCAGCCGGAACAAGTCACCAAGTTCTACACCAAGCTTCAGAAGTCTAATGAATCCAAATCACGGCCTAGAAATGTTGATCAACTAACGGCCTTACTGAGCACAATGGATCCTCAAGAAAAGATCAAGCTTCTGAAAGACCACTGCCCAGAATTGGTCCAAAATTCTCGCATTACCGAAATGGCGTCAGCGACAGCGACAGTCACTAGCGACTTCAGTAGAATCAAAACCAAGCGAGAAATCAAAATAGAAGCAGCAGTATCAGCTAATACATTTGGTCATCAATTATCGCCAACTTCCGACACTCCTCCGGCAACACCAAATTACGATTCAGACGCACACCAAATAAACTCCGCAAATGAAGAAGAATACGATGAAGTCGAAATCTTGGAGGAAACAGCAATGCCAAATGTGTCCAAGAAAGGCTTGTCTCTTCATTTTTCCAACAATGAAATTTTGGCTACCTGGAACTGCGAAGACTCTAGAGGATTCCCAGAAACGAGGAAGTTGGGACCTTATCCAAACTTCATGACCCTCATAAAGAATAGACATGGCAATGATTTTCTCACCTGGCGCGCTAAAGACGGTCTGCAAATCCATCCGTCGGACTTGATATCGGATTACGCGCTGGTAACAACAGACGACTTCTTCACTGAAGAGCTCTTGGCCTTGATTCTGAAGAAGATTATCAAAGACATTCGTCTGGAGTTCAAAGGTGACCTTACGAAAGCTTCAGTAGCCGTCACCATTCCCGCCATGGCACATCCAGCCTGCAGACAGCGTCTCAAGACAGCCCTTGAAATCGTCAGCTTGAAGAACTCGGTGATAGTTCACACGAGCACTGCGATAGCCTTATCCTACAGAAAATATGGTCCTCAAAATGCTGGATATCAAGCCATCACAATGTATATTCGACCAGGACTTTTGGAAGTAGCTGCATTCCATATTATCGGCGATCACGTCGAAATGATCACAGTTAGGACCTCGACCGCCATCCCACGATTATCTCTGAAAAACATCTCCCAAATAACCACAGAAACAGCAAGTCTGACCAGAAGGATGCTTCTAGGAGCCAACATCCAGTTACCCACCATCTATGCCGGTTTCGTCGTAGCTGAAACATCTGCTGTAAACGCGAGAAATATTGTTCAAGCCTTAGAATCCAAGCTCGGATCCAATATAAAATGGTTCAAGAAGCCTCCTGCCGCCGGAATCATTCCAGGTCTCAGCGACCTGTCCATTGAACGGTTGCCGAGAAAAATGTTCAACGAAGTGTTCCCATGCAGCATCCAACTTGACTATGGAACAGGTCGGAACAACCACCACTTGGCTCATGTTTTTGACAAGGCTCTGGGGAGAAGCATCAAAATATCTGCTTACAAAATCTTGGATTGCTTCAAAGTGTACCAAGAGGATTTCGAAAAAAACAAGACGCTTGTCCTCTCGGTCCAAAACATTCATCGTACCAGCGCCTTGTGGAAAGATCCTTGGGTCACGGTTCAAGTGAGCAGCGAAGGCCTGGTAACGCTGAAGCCTGAAATGAAAAGCTCTTCCGGAGCCGGCTTGATCAACTACAACATGCCAACAGATGCAAAAAATATCCAAAAGTCTCGGTTGCGCCTCAAAAGAATCCCCACCGTCAACACTAAATTTCTACAAAGAATACCAAAACCATCACAACGACGATTCCCGCCTAAACCGCCAGATGAAGATGAGCCTGACGAAAAGCGGGTCAAGTTGAGAAGCCCCAGCCCATGGGGTCTGGACAATAGGAATGAGTATGACGAACTCCGAGTGACATTACGAAATAATAACACGGATTGACGGATTCTGATTCTGATCAACAGTTTAAGGACATCAAAGTTGAACTTGTATAGTGTATTTTTTACCAGTAGCTAATTGTATCACCTAGAGGGCACATATTTTACATTCTGTTAAGCAGTTATATACTTTAATATCTTCAGGAAATTATAAGTGCCATGAAATCATTGTAATAATGTACTCATATGGACAGATCGCTTGAAGATATTGGATTTTGTAATTAGCCGTTAGCCAGCAGAAAAGTTTGGTAGAAGAAACCAAAATTAGTTGTAGTTCACACGTTTCCGCATTTGTCTATGGATGATGATCTTGTGAATGAGGAATAATAATAATGGATCATGGATCAAGGAAACTTGTCTAGAATTACGTTCGTATAAATTCTAGATTTGATGAGGCTTGAGATGTGACTAACTGACAGACTATGAAAGTAATTACGTCGCATCGCACTTTAGACTAGATGGATAGACTAGATTTATGATTAGATGACACGACTATTACAAGTTTATCTGCTATGCAATCTGATACAGCAGTCCATTTAAAGACCGGATGTGACAGACGACAGGAGTCAACTTGAAAATATCAGTTTACGCACATTAAACAATGGGAATTCCGTGTCAGTTTTATATATCATTAAATTAACTACATTGGAATCGGTCCTGAGTTGGAGCTTGCAAGTCGCCATGATATTAGCTACAGACAAAAGAGTATAAAATTTTGAGCGAATACGAAGCATCACGTATATTCTTCCAGTCAATACGATAGTTGGGTTTCTTGATTTCTTGAACACATTTCCTTCCTTGATATTTGTCCTTTGTTGGGACATTTTTGTTTGACATGTTTACCAACAAATCTCCAAACTGATACATGATAAGAGTGTAAGTATCAACTGAAATTGTGGATTCAGCCCTTAGGCTGAACAGGCCTTTCAAAGTCTGCATTGTCGTAGATCTTCTGGCTGTTGCTTTTGGGATATGCATACAGCAGAGGCCCGAAGAGTGTCCCCAATTGTAAGTCCCCTTCCAAGAAACAAACCTTTATTGGTTTAATGTTTTACTGTAAGGACAAGAAGTCTGTCGGATAAGCAAGGGTTTCATATTACATCTGACCAAGGAAACGTAAACAGAAGCTATGAGGCTTGACATCTGACGGAATGACTCACTCTGCTAAATGACGGCGTCGGGACTTGGTGAGTATTGATTTACAAAAGTTAGGCGACAATATCAGTTTCTTCGAATCTAGGGCTCATTGCTGATATCTCAAAGAAGGCTCACAGACGTCTTGAAACTTTCAGTTTTAGTTTGAGTTCGGTACGGTGTCATTTTGCTTGCACTTGGTTTCTGATTAAGTTGCGGTTCACTTCCCGGTGCAGGAAGGCTGAAAAAACACTGTTGAAGTAAGTTGACGTTCTATAATTTGTTCTTCTAGCTTTAAAATCCCACTAAATCTATACTCTATCAACAGATCGGCCTGATTCAGTTCTAAACTTACTGAGTAGAGTTTAGTATTTCAATGTTACTTGCTTGTTTTGGTGCTACACGAATCAGACAGTGGAGGTTTTTGAAATGATATGAAAATATTGACTGATACATTCAATCTAAATCTAAAACCCTAATCCACAGATATCTTTTTGAGACAATGTTCCACTTTCAGTTTTGAACACAACCGATATTATCCTAAAACACGATAGATGCATCGTTATCAGTTATCAGCGACATCAAAACATGACAGAAGTTAACGTTTTCAAATCGTATCTCTCTCTTCTTCTCCACAGCCAAATGTTCTTGCCGGGCCAGCAGCGGCGGGTAGTTTGAAAACGTAAACAAACCCAAATTGAATCCCGTAAATCCGATAGCTGTGTTGATAATAGAGTTTAAGAGACCAATTTTCCGTAATGCTCCACTATTTTCGTTTCCAGATACTTAGCTAAAATCTAAAAGGACAAGAATGTCAACAATTGTGAACTACGGCAAGATGGAACGTGATCGGTTTTCGGATTTTCGACCAAAATTTGACCACAGGCTTCAGCAGCTCAGCGGTCTGCCGTCGTACAATAAACAAGACTTTGAAACCAGTAGCGATTCTATTCGTAAGTGAAAATATGTGGTTTAATGTAAGCATTCTTGATGAAGCCGTGTTACATTAAATATTCGGTGACTTTGGCAGATCCTGTTGTTGATCAAAAGTCGTGGAAACCTGGGGAAATCTTTGATGGATTTGGGACTTCGGGAATCAACGATTGGAACAGCGTCATCATCAAAAACGGTAAGTAATAAACTGTTTGCGTGATAGACAAGAGATAAGAAACAGAATCAAGGAATTGAAACCGTGTATGAATCAATAGAACCTGGAAAACAAAAACCTTTGGTACCTAACGAATCGACTCAAACGAAGCTTTTTAGCTCAGCAAGTATCCGAAGTGAAAGTAGCAGCAGCAGCGTTTCGATCAACCAAAACAACGATGCCGCAACTCTCTGGAGCGCCATGATGGAGTTGAAGAACTACCGCGAAAAAGACTTGTTCAAAGACCTTGAACAACTTTCTGAAGTGGAGCTGGAGCAAGTTTTCCACCAGAAGTACACTGAAACAATGGCACTTTTGAAGTTGACTTCAACTTCTGTGAAGGACAAATGGAACATGTGGTATGCCCACCAACTGGACACTGCAAAATTCATCAACAAAAGACGCAATGAATCGATCGCCTCGGTGGATACCATGTTCAAAGAGCGTTTTGAAAGTCTTGGTTTTAATTTCGAACACAGTTGGACAGAATCATGCAGTGGCGGCGGCGACATATTGCGGGATTTAATGCATGATGACCCGTTGGAACTGACCCTCATCAAAGGGTACGGAAGAGCCTGCGAAGCCCACTACCGAAAGTTGAAGGAAAGCAAGGCGGAGGAGCTGTACAAAAGCGTCGTGTATCTGAGGGAATACAAGTTGAAGATGACAACTTTCATGAACAGCAAGCTTTGCATTGATGGAGGCGACTTTGACGCTGCCGAAACTGCGACGCTCGCAACGCTAGAAGCGCCATCTAAGGACATGGTGGAACAACTAAATCGCTTTGTCCAGGAGACACGAAAAGAACTAATGATGAAAGTAGCCCAAAATCGGGGAACCGAAGCCGCCAATGTTCAAGAAGCAATCAGCTACGCTGTCAACAAGTATACTATACTTTTGGACGAGAAAGTTGCAGATTTGTGTACAGTGCATAATCCTGCCCTAAAGTCTACCACTTGCAAGATGGCCGAGTTTTTGGATTGGCAAAAGGACACTTACAACCACTTCAAAACGTGTTTCGAAACAGTCCCAGACTTTCAGTACACGTCATTGTGGAAGTGGCCTGCGGATCAGCCAGCAGAAGTAGCAGAGTGCAACATGACACGAAGTGCTTGGTACCTGGACTACCTGAAGAAGTGCGAAAATTTAACGGAATTGAAACCGGCAATCTCTGCTCCAGCTTTGAAAGTCGCTGATACAAACCAACGGGCAAGTGAGACAAGCAGCCGCCGTCCCCATCGTGATCCACCAAGTTCTGATTGCAGCAAAGCCAAAAGAGGCCGCTTAAGCAAAAACAAGTTTTCAGTAGTGATGCACTTGGGCACTGGCGGAACGGTCGTCAAAATTGTATTCGACAGTGGAGCTCCAGAAAAGTTTTTCGAGTTCGAAGACTGCCTCAGACTAGGTCTGAATGATGAATCTGAGCCTTTTGTTACCAAGAGCTGCAAGTATGAAAAACAACTCAAGTTGACTCCATCAGAATGGGTTCGAAGCCACAACCTGATTAGCACAAGCAATCTGGACACTTCTAAAGAAGCTTTCTTGTTTGGACTGGATGATGGACTCTTCGCTGAAGAAGTTCTTGCGGTGCACCTGACACAGGTATGACTTTCTTTCTTATACTGAGTCAACTATATGCTTGATTACATTGAGGTCTTCATTCTCAGGTTGCAAAACACATTCGGCTCGACCTTCATGATGGCCTCGATCCTTGCAGAGCAAAAAAGGTAGTTGTAGCCATCCCCGCCATATCAACTCCAGCCTGTCGACGGCGCTTAAAGTCAGCACTGAACCTCGCCGGATGGACGGACTCAATTCTAGTTCAAACCAGCACCGCAATCGCTCTCTCCTATCGTCCCGGTAAATGGTTCTCCCGCACTAGCTACGAAATGCTGACTGTACATCTTCAAAATGGACTCGCCGAAGTTGCTGTTTTTGGCGTGTCCTCTGGAGGCGAGTACGTCATGCGGGACGTCATATCCAGCTATGTAGGACTAAACAAAGAGCGTATTGTAGTTGAAGAAACTGTCAGTTTGGCGAAAAAGCTACTGACAAAACTTGAACATCCCATTAAGAAAATCCAGGTTTGCGCTCTGGTAGTCGAAATGGAATCGAAAGACGTTCATGGGTATGTATCTTATCCAACAAGTTTCAAAGTCGGCAATATACTAATCAAAGGTATTCTTGAATTCTTCCAGGTTAATTCGAAGCTTGGAAAAGGAGCTACAGAAATCTGGTGCAGATTGCCATTTTTTCAAGACTCCCGCAGAAACTGGGGTTCTTTCGGGATTGTGCTTAGTCGCTGAAGGGCAGCCGCAGAGCCGGAAGTTGTACCGGGAGACGTTTCCATGGGCGATCAACATCAAGCACGGACACCTGTTCCCCATCATTGACAAGTGTATCGTCGAGGCAGGGAAAGAAGCGACTCGTTTCACTTGCGAAATTCCTGCTTTTGGCAAAAGTGCTTTTGAAATCAACGTTACAAGCCTCGATCGCCACAACAAGAGCCAAGAGCACCGATGCTTAGAAATGAAAGACCGGGAACCTCAAGAAGGTGAAAAGATAGCTGTTGAAGTGACCAGCGAAGGGCTAATTAAAGCTATGATTCGAACAGCTGAGGACAAGGTCATAAGCTACTGTTTCGCAGGCCCGTTTTTGTCATCGGCGGAGGAGCGCGAAGAAGCGCGGAAGCGCATCGAGCGTATCAGCGAATCGAGACGTAAATGAGTGACAAGACTTGGGCGAATTTTATATTGTGACTTTGTATATTTGTAATTGTATTTGTTATGGACCACAGAAACTTGTTTACTGTTAGCCTTTTGCCATAAGCTATGGATTGATTAACAGTGCTTTGTGAATGTCAACAATGGAGGTCCAATTTTATGCAATTGTTTAGGAAAGCTAGCTGATTGGTACATTTATGAGTTGTTTGACAAGTAGGGAAATGTAAATAGAATAATAACAACAATTAGTTATATGTATATGCATGAAAATGCAAGTTTGGTTTCCCTTGTATCAGATACTATTGGAGTAGGATGGAACCCAGCAAAGTGTATGTAAAGGGACTCGATCAAGACAAGGGGACAAAAAGGGCGAAGGGTCTTTTCCCCTCTGGTGCAGGTAGTTTTTAAGAAGTGCAGTTCCAAGCTGTTAGTACCGAGAATTCAGTTGCATATCGTTATCTTGTTCACTGATGAGAGTAAAACTTGTATTTCCAGCTGGCTTCATGCAAAGAATGCAGAAGCCACAAAAGCGATAGAAGGCTGCCACTACCCCAAAGTATTTCTTATCCAAGTTTCAACTGTCGGAGTCGCAGACACAGACTTGGTCATTGTGGGGTTTGTAGTGTCTTAATGATAGATAACGAAAAGACATGGTTAATGTGTTAGTGAAGAGGAAGAAACTAACTGACTGACTTGAGTTGGGTCTGCAGTTGTGGATTCGCCTTTGAACTCTCAGGAAGAGACAGTTTCATGTTGTGGAAGCTGAGAGATAATAGTTTTTAGCCAAAGGAATATAATATTGAGAATATTTGCTGGCTCTTCCGCGAAGATGGACCTCAGCCGCTACCAGGACTTCAAACTCAAGTTTCTGCAGTGTCTCAAGCAGGAGTTTGGTGATGACGTATTTGCGGGTGTTTTGAAAACTGCTGCTACTGTCAACAGGAATCCTGAGCGTAAGTTTTGATGAATTTGACAAATAGTTTTTAAGAATCAAAAAAGTTTTGTTGATCTAAAAGTATGTTTCTGAACACTTGTAGAATCTGCGAGTAATTTGATTGCCAATGAGTCCTCCGTCAGCCGAAAAATTGCAATTCCCGTACGTCGGAAATCGCCATCAGCAAGCCCACTTCTTGTGCCACCTGGTGACAGTTCAACCGCCACAACTTCAAGTCCAAGTCCACCTCCAAAAAGGCGCGGACGAGGACGACCTCGAAGGAGCATTTCCCCAAACTCGAATCCTGCAGATGAAGACTGGACTCCTGCTCGTCGGTCTTTGACTTCGACTTCGACTTCAAGCCTCAAAAAGGGCCCAGGACGCCCTCGAACACGTCCAGACACCAATATTAATCTTCCGAAACCTGTACCAACTTCAAGGCCTGAAGACAACAATCCTGTGGTCTCAGCGTTCAGAACGGCAGATGAGTTGATGAAGACCTTTTACGAAAGCATG
>JAQGBJ010004183.1:0-10799 GCA_034698345.1 Sphaeridia pumilis | reverse complement strand
AACTCACAGTCACTTACTTTTTCCGCCACCGACAAAATGTGTTCAACTGCCAAGTTCCGCCAACGAACCTGTCAAACGTACTCGAATCCTCTTTGTACAAAACCCAATCGGCCAACAGTTACAAATTAACACATGCGATTCCACGTCAACTTTTCAAATCCTTGTTTGTTTGCCCTTGTTCTCGAAATGTGAACATCAATTTTTATATTTTAACTACTAATGGCCTATTCAGCTTTGAAACGAATTTCGCTCAACTTTCGCAATCAGGATACGAGGACTACTGACACGTGTTGATTCAAAGCGCAAAGTTGGATTAGACTTCAGGTGCAATAGACTTGTGTATAGTAGAATACAAGTGTTTTGGATGCTCATCTAGATCTCGTTTATTTGAGAACACGTCGTTAGGCCTGAATCGGTTTTCCTGCTTTCCCCTTGTGATCCCGTCGTCGTTTCTGCACTCAGCGTTGAATCGAGTGCTTTTGAACAAAGTGAAGAAGAGTGAGGACGAAGAGATCTCTCATCATGAAAAGTCACATACACGTTATGCCAATGGTTAACACCATTTGCCGCATCCTTCTACATGAACAGTCTATGACGATGGGGCTACACACAATGGATGAAGGCTTGAAGAGAGTAGCGATTTCTGCTGATACAAGCTTCTCGCCTTGAAAGCAACTCAGTTGTTTCACAGCTTTCACTTGTGGTGCACGCAAAGTTGGAGTCGCTCCGAGACCCGACGTTTTCGGTTTTGTAGTCAAAGAAAGTTCGCGTGACTGCAGCAGAACTGGTGTGGTTGTGAGAAAAAATCTAAAATGCCTTGGTGGTAAACAGGTGTGTCGTTAGTTGTCAGGCGGAAGGTGTTTTTTGGAGCTTTGTTACATGGAATTGGCGGGCTTGATAGCGGAAGTTGCTGCTTTCACTTTAGCAAAAATTTGACAGGTTCACGAAACCGTGAGTGGTGAGTGAAAGCTGTGTGGGTTTGCAACACTTGGACAAAATGCTGACTTCTAGCAGTAACCAGTATCTTCGACCGGAGTATTTGACTCCCTTGCCCACTACGGTAAGTTTGATTTTAATTTTCGGCAATGTGTTATTTAGCCACAAGTTACTTAATTTTGATTTAAAATCGAATTTATGTATGGATTTTTTAACAGCTGGATGCAAAAAAGAGCCCATTGGCCCTCCTCGCTCAAACGTGTAGTCAAATTGGTGCTGATCCGCTGCCAACGGGTGGATCGAAATCATCGCTGCTGAATTCATCATCATCATCGTCTAATCACGACGGAGGATCGACGCTCGGAGGTTCCAGTTCGACACCGCTGTCTTCATCGAGCAACCCATCGTCCAGTGGTTCCACGAGCTCATCCTCGTCATCGTATAAAAAGTCAAAATCCAGTCACCATTTGAACGTGGGCACGGAGCATCCGCCGCCGTCTTCGAAGCACAGGACATCTAGTGGTAGTGCAGGGGGTGCGGATGGAAAAAAGTCAAAAAGTTTCAAAAGTAGCCATCAATCAAGTGGGAACAGTGAAAAGACTGGCAGCAGCAAAGAAGGACGATTAACTCCGCCATTAGTGCGGAACAACAGTGATAGCAACTGCAGTTCGGGAAGCGGGAGTAGTAGTGGCAGGGCTAAAAGTGCGAGCCCGGAGCAACGTCAAGACAAACGCAAGACTCCGTTGTCAACAGCTGGGGACAAGAGTCCAAGTGTTACGACGGCGGATAACAAATCAGTTGTTAGTAATAATAATAACGTTGATGTTGGCATTGGATCCATATCAGCTTCCACTGGTAACCCGATACCTGTGACGGGAAACAGTTCGACGACAGCTAACGCCGGAGCAGCTGACAGCGTTTTATCAAAAGTTGAGACAAGCCACCCCTCGTCGTCTTCAGTCGCAGCATCTTCAGCCCCGCAAACTCCCGTCTTCAGCTCCGCACCCTTGACGAATGGAAGTGGGCTCGGAGGAAAACTAAACTTAAATGGCCCATTAGGAGATTTGACAAGCGCTGAGTTATTTTCTCTGAGTTCACTAAAATCGCATGGAGCCGCTGGCCTACCATTCCCTCCTTTCTACCCGGGCCTCGCGGGCCTTGGGGCGGCATCTGCCGGTGGAGCTCCCGCAACAGCCAACCTTCCACCCTATCTTCACAGCTATGCAAGGTTAAAAGCTGCGGCCGCCGCCGCAGCAGCCGCCTCGGCAGCAAACGGCGGAGCGACAGACCATTTGACAGCTAACGGAACAGGAGGGAAACCTGGCGGCGGCCACGGACATGTCAATTGTCGTGACCCTTTCTGTACTAGCTGTCAGCTAGGAGCGGGACATCTTGGAGCCTCTGCCCTTCCGCCTGGAGCCAAACCACCCTGTCCAGCGGGCTGCATACAATGTGATCATCATAACAACCCCTTCACCCCAAGTTCCTTCCCTTTCCTCCCCAGACTTCCCCTGCCGCCCAGTTTTTACTCGTCTGCACTCGCCAATTCAGCGTCATCAGCCGCTGCTGCTTCTGCAAATTCGGCACAACCCTACGTTTGCAATTGGATCGTCGGCGAAACCTACTGTGGCAAGCGGTTTGCTTCCTCTGATGAACTTCTCCAGCACCTGCGAAGTCACACGAGTCTCTCCTCAGCTGCAGCCTCTTCAGGACAATCTTCAGAACATCTTATGCCCTACGCACATAACCCTTTTTTGAGTCTCATGAGCATGAACATGGGTCGATCTCCATATCCGTCGCCAGCCTCCTTGAACCATCTCAGTTCTGCGAGGTATCATCCTTACTCGAAACTGGGGTCACTGGCGGGTCTTTCGAGTGGACCGCCTTCAATGGGTGGACTTGGTGGAGGTCCTTCAGGTGGATCGGCTGCTGAAGTGGCAGCAGCGGCTGCCGCCGCTGCAGGTCTCCTCAATTTTCAGAGTTCTCCATCGGGATTTCCCAGCTTGGGCCATCATCCAAACCCCTATTTTCCGTACGCTGCTTTTTATGGACCACGTTGATGATACGAGCTTAGTTTGTCTACGGCAAGTTATTCGTGCTTGAATTTTAGGTAGGATTCGGCTAATTTATTCACTCAAAGTCGTTTATTGACTAGTCCGTTTTCATATAAAGATAAATCGCGAGTTTATATTTTACATGGTCCTCATAAAATGTACTGGAAACACATCGGATTTGGAACTGACAGAGGAGGGTTCAGATTATTCTCAGTGATACTCGATTCATTAAGAGTTTAACAGTTTTCTAATTCTAAGCATCAAGAAAATATCATCTGATTGTACCTCATCTACTTTTGCTAGCACAAACCCATGTTGCAAAAAGTACTGAAATTTAATAGCGCAAGTAAATCAAACACTCAAATTTACAAATGTACTCGTTAATTTTTGCTCTTACTATACAAATGGTGTATGTGGGTAATGACATGATTGCAATTTCACGAATTAAAAATCCTTCATGATCACCAACTTTTTCAATTTTTGGGTTCATACCTTGAAAACGTTATTTACGAACTTTTGCCCGTCTTTAGGTTCTCACTACAAAATTGTAGTTTTAGTGCAAAATTATATATTTATGCTTTGAATCCCTTATAATACAAAATTTCTTCATTTTTGCAGTATGCATTCAAGCTAACCTTGGTGTTCGCCGAGTCGCCTAGACTTTTGTCGTAAATCAAAAGCAATATAAAATTTACAGGAACACGTCACTGGCCGTTCAAGCCAACAATTTACGACACTATCCAGAGTGAGTAAAAACTGGCAATATAGTTAACTATCAAGATGATTAGCTGTCGAGGAAGTGAAGCAGGAATTAAATACAAACTCGAGTTTGTTATTCCAAACTGAGGTAGTTTATTAAGAGCTGAATTATTTTTTAAAGAACACGTGAATCATTGTTTGATGCGCATTATACAAGTAGACCTACTAAATTATTCTGACCTTTTCAGATTTGTTCACACGTTTCGGATGAGAACAACAGCGTACGTTTACGTTTGATGATATAATCTCGATAATTGCAAAAACGCTAATTTACCAAGCGAAATTCAAACAAGATGTTAGATTTGCTGGGATGAAATTAATGACACGGCATTTTATTGCGTTGATTAAAACTTTATCAACTTGCTGCGATCCATTCAAACGCTAGTTTTGAATTATACTTGATATGCGAATGTCTTGCATGTCACTATCGACAGTGTGTGAGTATCAAAAATCAAGCCGACGGGTCAAAGTTAATTACGATGCCAAGAGAGAACCTCCTGATTGTTTACTGTAAATCCTTCAGGACGTACTGCATACTTTATAGTTTATATGAATTGAGTTTTGCTGGAAGTAGTAGTAGTAGTGGTAAGCAAAGTGTCAGTTAGGTTTTTTGAAGGGCTGTCAGAGACTGGCGGATTTACACTCCGAGCATATGATCTTTGGGACAAGAGGTTGAATGAGAAGTGGTCACAAATCAAATCAATTGTTCGTTTTAAAATGTTGCTTATGACAGGTGAATGCTTGTACTTGTCTACAAGAAATACGCTCGCTGAATAAATTTGCAGGTGGAAACACGGATACGTAATGGACAGAGAGCTTTACAATGTTTCGCATTGTCGGCAAAATGATGGCATGTGATGAGAAGCTCCTTAACGCTTTACGACTCGGCAGGCTCCAATAAAGCGGGATGAAGCTTTGTAACAATGCTACTGACTTGCTGTCTCTGTAACTTGAGACGCTGCTGATGGCTGACCAGTGTGAGCAGGAGCAAGGCGGAATGGCCTACCTGATATATGTTAATGAAGAGGATGGAATATTAATTAGCAAGATAAAACCTGATAAACCTTGAATCACGTTCGCATTTAACCGCAACCACTGCTACAATCACTCTGCCATCCTCACATGTTTAACACATTTCTGTGTGAGCAATTTCTGTTTGTTTATGAGTCGCCTACCTGTGATTGTAAATGACACCTTGGTATTTGCAAACAAAGCGCGCCCAAAGTTGCTAACAACAAAGAGTAATTATATTCGCACCTCCTGTAATAATCCGCATCAGAATTTCTCGTGTCCGAGGCTCTCAGAGAAATCCTGATTAGGCTGCCAAAATTTACCACTTGTTCGACGAATCCACAACATTAATGCCTAATACGATAATGTCAGTCAAGTCCGGCGTATATAGCTTAATGTTTTTAATTTTTTGAAACTTTGAAGACAAAAGAAATGAGGAAAGGATTGGGCTTCAGAACTTATAACCGTCAGTCACTGGAATTAAAGTTGATTCCGACAGGTAAAGTTTGAACCATTGCTGATACAAATCAGTTTCGGTGCTGACATTTAGAGCTTGTAAAAAGCTTGAACGTTTTATGGCACTTCATCTGACCTCAGATTTAAAAATTTATGCATGCACTAACCAGTGGTGAGTTTCTTCTAAAATATACTTCAGCGAGGAGACAGCTCGAAGTGATTACGGCATTTCATATTCGCTCGACAGTCAGCTAACTAATGTATTTAATGAGAAATATCCATATCGGTAAAAAATCAAGTAGAAAATTAAGCTGTTGCTTTATAGTCTATGGAATGGACAGGGATCGCGCGAAAAGCTGTCAACTAAAGTGCATATATTCTCGCCTACCCAAAGCTTTGCAGTCAGTTAATGATGGTTCGAGATTGAGGTTAAAGAAGAATTGTATATTAAACAAGT
Source organism: Sphaeridia pumilis (assembly GCA_034698345.1). Classification (NCBI taxonomy): domain Eukaryota; kingdom Metazoa; phylum Arthropoda; class Collembola; order Symphypleona; family Sminthurididae; genus Sphaeridia; species Sphaeridia pumilis. Next base: position 5,126 of record JAQGBJ010004183.1, on the reverse strand, counting down.
TGTTGTGTAAGTCTGGTAAGCGTTTTGTGTTCCGTCCCCACATTCACTCATACCACGTTCCTGACTGTCCACAGATGACTGCCTCTCCTGTCATGTCCATCAGGGTTAATTATACGTGTACACCTTAAAGAAAACAAGGGTGATGAAGCTTGTCTTGATGATATCGTATGCATAAGCTCCATTTTTTCACTTGGTTGATTGCCCACATGCAGAATATCATGTGAGTGATCTGTAAAAGTTATCATAGGAGCGATGATGACCAGAAGCCATGTATTTGAAATGTACGGGGGTGGTGGTGGTGGCTGAGATGAAATTCGGACAAGCCGGAGGCAAGCCTTGTAATCGCTGTCTTGAATAAAGAGTATATATGTGTGCAAATAAAAATGATAATAAGGAGCCGTCGTAGACTGGTTGCAATCTTTTGATGGGTTTATGAAGATAGGAGGAGAATTGGGCGATAGTTTATGGGCGCGAGATTGGGCGCTACTTGTTATATCGATGGCTTGAGTCGTCGACTGATTGCCGATATGTCAACAGTAGTAGACGAGAGATTGTTATGTGTTGTTATTTTCTTGACAGGTGTAAGCACCTGCTTGGGGGCAACCGCAAATTAAAATTAGAAATTTGACAGGAGGTAGGTGTACGAGAACGTGATTAGTTGCTGCCAACTGGGTAATAAAAACATTGAACGGCTCCTTCAACAAACTCAAGCCTCATTTTGCAAACTTTATATTAGGTGTTGAAAATTTTACGTTTTTTGCACACAAGGTTTGTTCCTCGCAAATCACACACGTTCTCACGCATTACAAATCTAAATTAGCAAACACTGTCAGTGCAAACACATTCAGAGGACGTGCAAATTTGATTCGGCGCCACCATATTGTAATTAGCACAGCAGTCATGCGAAATAATTTATCAAGACCTTGCAGCATTCTTCCTACTGCTTTGTGCGAATTTAAGTGCACTTTTTTGCAATCAGTAGCAATTTGCTGACAGTGGGAGATGGAAACATTGATCCCCTTTTTTGTTTATTTAATTGCTGGGGTGAATCGGTCAAGGGATCGTTTTAATGGGCTGCTGCCTCCCTGTTTATCAAATGAAGTTGAGTCAATCTGTCAGTTTCTCTGGGATGACGGGCAATTAGATGGCGTAATTGTGTGTAGGCTTCATGATTGGCAAAATACCCTTTGGATACTGGTTGGTAGGGGCATGGATACTAACAAAGCTCGGTTTTCTTGGTATTTTAACTGACTGACTGGCAGCCAAACGATTTTGGGTGGAAGAGACTTGATTGATTCTGTGATTGAATGTAAGATGGCCGGACGGACAGGTTGTTGCTACAAGTCAAAAAGTGGATTTGGCGAAAAGACTGACTACGGACAGATGGATGGACAGGCAGCAGTGACGGAAGATAATGGTAATCACTGCAATAATAATTTACTCTTTTCTCCATTAAGTTGTTCCTTGTAAGACGCGATGGCTGTGAGTGACAGCTGTGGGCGCCCTTGTCCTTGTCATGTTCAATTGGTGTTAAGATGCCCTGTGGAAAACATGTTGATAACCCAACTAACGTAACCAGGAACTGCCGTCAGTCCATAATCAACGCCATAAACAACCACCAACTCTTCGTGGCCCCAACACTGCAAGCGTAAGCGAGAAGAATTAGACAAGCTGTAATTACACTCCAAAGACAACAATGGTCAACAGCCAGACATTGTCTGTAAAAATTAAACGCCTTAATAGATTAATCACGGTCTTAAAACTATCAAATGTAATTTGGTCGTCTCTCTTGATCACTCTTGTACCAATATCCACAAGCACCAACTCACAACATGCTTGAAGATTCTGCAAGACAGCTTATAGTGTGATTCAATCACCAAGATTTGAATCTAACGGCATTTTAACAACCGCGATTACTTACAAGGCAACAAGATCCCAACTATCAGCACTTGCCAGTTAAAAAGTAATCTAATTTTATCTCTTCAAATAAATTGTTTGAGATGGATCAATTAACAGCTTCTCTTCCTATTCGTCCACATGATTAATGGCAGCCCTTCAAAATCAACTTGATGTTGACCAGTAGCTGTCTTTAATTGGTATAATTATTATTAGCGTGTATACGTGGTAGCATGTTGTCCGATTGTCTTTGTAAGGTCTTGATCCAATGAACAAAAATTAAGCTCCAACTAAAGCTACAGATATACCATGGTGTTTTGTATTCAGGTCGAGCTTGAGATTATAGATAACTTTGAGATTGGTATGGACATCATATTTCATGCATTTGATGCACCGCATTAGGTTCACACCTATTTCACATGAGCTCGTGCTTTTACCAAAGAATATATTTTATTTTCCACAAATCAAGAAAATGAATGCAAGGAATATGGTAATCGGTTTGGCAGCTTCAAAGGGTTAAATGCAGCGGGATGGAGGACTATAACTCATTTTTTCAATTGAATTCCCAAGATCTCGTCCATGCTTTATGATGAGATGTGTCTGATATGCAAAAGTATATTTACGATTATTGTTTTTTGATGATTTTTTGTCTCAAAGCCTTCACAATAACGTGCGCTGTAAGGTACTCCCCTCACATATCCGCCAGGTAATAAAATCAAAATCTGTCGGCACATCATCAACAGTTAAAGGTCGCTCTGCTGGTGTTCCATGTCCGTCAGATCGCATGTGTGATTGCTTCGAACCGAATAAGGCCCTTCTTACGCCATAAAGGCCTTCATTATCTCTTTCTGTCCAGCCGACTATTTTATGCATGCCAGAATGAGACCGGATTTTGTGATCTCCGTCCGTCCACTGTAACTAATACAAAACTCTTGCAAAAACATCAAACTTGTTGGCCACTTGACTTGGAAGAAGAACGAGAACTTTAAACATTTTCCACGAAGTATATGTGTTTTAGATGCAGAAAACCGCTTCTAGACAGACGTCAATCAAGACCGTTGTTCAAGCTTGTGGGATTTTTGTCTATAATTTCCTGACGTAAAAGGTAAACGCATAAGGTGGTGTTGACGAACATGCATTTAAAAGCTGGTAAGAAGACGAATTTATGGTACGACACATGGTAAAATTATACCTGTGTTATTTAGCAAGACAATTGTTTTGGGTAAAGTGTAGACAAGTGTTTGAAAAATTACAAATTTATTCAAACAATTGTTTCCTATTATCTCTATCCTTTTCCATCTTTTAAACAAGACGCTTCTTCGTCGTCTTTTTCTTCTAACGAAAACGCGCCATGATGTTTTATTGTCTGTCTGCATGAAAAACGCTGTTGTAAAAGCTAAAACGTGGATGATGTCGTCGGAAAGATATCATCGTCAGGTATTCATCAAATTTCGTAAAAGATTCCATTACCACCACATGCGTGGAGGTGCCGTAGGATGCTGTCAAATCCATGTTCAGCCGTCAACTTGTTAACATCTAATCAGAAATATTTTTGGTTGAATGAAAAATTCGAGTAAACACATGTATTCTTACAAGGTTGACAAGTTTTTAGCCTAAAGCGCCATCTGCTCAATAATACCACTTTGAATACACAACTTGCAACAGGAAGGTTAAGCCGAAAAATGTGTGTAATCAAAGGAACGAGGTCGTCACCAGAGATAAAAAGGTCTTGAAATTCGCAAGAAAAATTGATGAGGCGATTTGTATTAACGTACCGTACTTGAAAGAAAATTCCTTTTGATCTCCCGAGCGGAAACGGGAATTTCAAATATCTTGGATTCCAACAGCTTTCTTCATCAGTCAAAAGGTATTAGCTTATCACACCTACTACAATGTAAACTCGGCGCTTATGAACTTATCTGTCGAAAACAACATGTTTTGACGCATATATGTAAGCGTGAATCTTTCCCCCTTATTTTCTCACTTGAGCTTTTCCTTGGATTTTTGGTCCAAGACAAAAACGATTTTCGGCATTTAAGCTAAAACTAATTACAGCTGAACAACAGATGCTAAAAGCCGCACGGAAGGCTACACGACGGTAATAATTGCGGTGCCTTTTAGTACTAAATTGTACCTTTTACAAAGACATGAAACGCAGTACACGCAATATATAGTCTGGCTAAAAGATTTAATGTGCAAGAAAAGATTTGGTCAGAACGGGGCTGGTCGTTCAGAAAATTGAAAGAGTTCGCTGTAGGTCCACGAGGAAAGCGTAAGATTGAAAACGTTTCTTAGCGGTGGTGCAAATCCGAGGCGTGATCGATAACAGGGAAAATGGCGAGAACAAGAAGGCGTTGAGGGGCATATCTTCTTGTCTGTACAAAACATAGCGATATATTTCTTCTAATCAAATGCCCTGGGTGAGAGCCCAAAAATGATTGTTATTCAAGGGAGCAAGTCGAAAAGGAAGAAGAAGCTCGATTATGACATAAAATTACAAACGAAAAACAATAAAAGTTTTTTGTCCACCCAGATAATGACTGATAAGCTGTTGCGAGTAGTCAAAAGGCGTAAAATTATTGTGCAGAAACTAATACTTATTCCCGCTTAAAATTCATCATGTACACAAACGTGCAAACGTTTGCCATTTTTCCCAAACAGCCGAGCCGGCAAAGGTAAATCGGATGGATACAAAAATAATGAGGGGGCAAATCATCAAATTACTACCAGAGCAAGAAGACACTCAACTACGGGCGAGTCATACCAAATCAGTAAGAGTTTCAATTAACCTTCAAGTTTCGTTGAATCAAAAAAGACTGTAATCAATTTTACGAGCATGGACACTATAATGTAATTAACGGTTTTGCCAACTTTATGAGGCGAAATCAAGGTGTTCAACTGTCTGTTCCAGACACTGTAATACAGACTAACTGCATATCGAGTTAACCTGCGGCTCGGTGCAAATATTATTAAGAAATAAATTATAAATCGTTATGAGATGCAGCTGAGCGGAATAATCATGCTTATCTCGCACACAAGTACTTGAAAGTTTAGTCAGACCTGGAGGAGCTTTTGGGACCCGCCAACTTGGCGAATAAGTCAGTTTCGTTTAGTCGGACGTTAATTTTTTGGAATATATAGGGGAAGTCAAGTCGACGCTTGATTCATGTCGGAGCAAATGTTTAATGGCAAGAAACACGGAATCAGGCAAATGAGTTGGAGCCAAGTAG
>JAQGBJ010004182.1:0-10802 GCA_034698345.1 Sphaeridia pumilis | reverse complement strand
GGTTCATAGGTTCGCCGATAAAGAGGAAAGAAACCTGATGATCTGTCCGACTCCATTCCAGTCGCCTTCTCGCGAATCTCGCCTGTTCCCATGCCTTTGAAACTCCCGAATTTTGTCTCCTCAAGCCGGTTGAAGTTACGTCGATTATTCTTGTAGCCCCTACGGGAGCGTTTTGCGACCACTGATAAAAGGGTTCGATGGATGAGTTGAGAGCTTTGCAGGCTTCAGGGAAAGCTACGTTGAGGGCAACGTTGTCTCTCAGAAATCGGTTATCGTTAGCTTGGACCAATACAACCTTGGCGCCTTCAAAGTTACCTTTCTTAGTCAGTATACAACTGCATCGAGTCCAGGAATCTAAAACGCAAAGGTCCTTCCAGGGGAAGCTTACGGGGTTCCGGTTCCACTGATCAGTACTGCGAACTTCGATTTCTGGTCGTGAACCTTTCGAAGGAGAGTTGACAATCAGCAAGGCTGAGGATGCTCCGTAAATTTCCCAAAGAAGCTCTGCCTCAGTGACTTTTGAAGCAATCCAACTAATCGCATTGGTCACATAAAAAAAAAATTCCAGAATGGAAACTACTGCTGAGCATTTATGCGACTTGTGACTCTTCTCCGTTGTGGTCCTGTAGCGATGCAGGAATCGGGGATATTTTTTTTGTGCCGTCAAATTTTGATTGGAATCATCCATCACGCTTACGAATGTGCCAGCATCCTGCGGAACACATTTTGATTATACTAACAAATTTCAAATGATATTAAAGGAAAACGAAAAAGTACAACAAGGTGGAAAGGTACAGGGAGAAATTGGCAATATTTCGGAAATTCTTCCATCAGGTCAAAATAAAAATCGAAGTAATCCTAAAAATACCCCTTTTATTCAATCCAGCAACTAACCTTTTAATTACTAAAAAGATGTGGCTCGAAGCTCCAGGGTCGACAATTCCCGTCGATGCTAATTATTGATTCTGGAGTCTAAAATATCTTCTAAAGTACCAAGCCAAGGAAAACCTGTAGCGATTTGCGACCACAGGATCTATTTAGTAACTAAGTTTAGTTACTGAGTTAAAGGAAAGCTGTATTTCTAATTTTACTTCGATTTTTGTTTTGGCCTGACGACAGAAGAATTTTGCCAATTTCTCCCTGTATCCTCCAACCTTGTTGTGCTTTTTCGGTTTCCTATTAATAAACTGTGCCTGTGCAACTCCGGCAAATTTCTCTTTCGAATGTTTTTGTTATCATAAATTTCAAATTATATCAAACTTTTTGTCCGAACCAATACCCCGAGTGCGGATGAAGCTGTCGAGCTATCCTTAAACCGCAGTACCGAATAAGCAACGTTCATATCGTTGTAGGCTGTAGCAACAAAGTGAATAACGTCGCCATCCTCCTCTATAGTTTGTACCCAGGTGGACAAAATTCGTACATGACAGTGCGCCAAAACAGACAACTGCTCAATACTGAAGATGCCTGCAGGGCTCGTCGGATCGGGTACCTCGTACGCGGGCACAGCATGAAGGGCAGGCTGGGCGACAATTGGCTCGAGGATTAGGAGCCAAAGGTGGCAAATAGCTGGTACAGAACAAGTTATCTTCATGTTTGCTCAACTCAATTCTAAGACAGACCTTGTCCCAAAAAATGGGAAAGAGCGACAACAAGATGTACCTTTTGAATCATTGATCACATCAAATACAATTGATCGCGGTTCACACGCTCTGCAGCTTTTAGTGGTATTTCTCCAGTGACATCTCCAGTGGCGTGCTGCCGAAGTGGAAAAAAAGCCATGGAACATTGTTCCGCTTCACTTATAACTGTTGTAATATTGATCATTTCAGATCAAGGTCACCCTAGGTTTTTTAGCCGCAGACTTGAGTTTCGCGAAAGCTTTAAAACCAAGACAAAATCGGCATTAAATGGCGAATTGTTCGAAATATATATGCTTATGGAGTTGAAGTTAACGTAACGCTATAGCATTTAATATTGTTGAATGCCTTTCGGGAATGGAAGGCGTGTTTTGTCGACGTTGAGAAATAGAGTTATTCGCAGATGATACGTATGTATGGATTTATTGAGCTATAGACTCTCGCCTCTCTCAACCTTACAATTTCATTCATATTACAATGTATTATGTTAATGTGTAAGCCTTAACTATGGTGAGGTACTCAATCCCCTCACCGCACCAGTCCCGTTCCTCGCTTCCCGGTACTCCCGCGGCTGGATGCTGGATGGTGGCAGGAAACGCTTGAAAAATCCTGCCCGTTCTATGGGATTCGAACCCCTGACCCTCCCATCCTTGGTTGGCGTCCTGACCAGTGGGTTACCTGGGACTGGTATATTCGCAGATGATATGAAAATAGTTAATGCCCGAAAATTATTAACTTTCACGCCCAACTGTCCGAGTGAATTTCGATTGGTTCGTCTTGAGTGACAGCATAAACATCGAATAGTCAGTATATGGCGAAAATATCCAGGAGAAACCTTGCTCGCTATAATATAGCGGTTTCGTAACATGATTAATCACGTGACTTTCATGTCCACATAAGCCCAGGACTTTCAATCAACTTGATAAGTAGTCAACGTGACAAGGGAAAAAGGCCAAACCGCGCTGGCACAAGTGAACAAAAGCAGCTAGACATTTGAACACACCTCATTCGAACTTCAACTTCGTCTATGCAAAGTCATACGATCTCAAAAGTCCGCGATTTCTTTAGGCCAGGTTCACATTTTTTCAACGTTGGACATTATGCAAAACCTCCAAAATGCTGAGGACCTTGAAACAAAACATTTGACGCGCAGTCCCTGGACCTTTGAACTGGTTGTAATCGGCCACGCTCGAAACTACGGTTTTGTGGAATCTGACCCAACTGCGTTGCTTCTCCTTCGTCTTCGGTTTCCCCATCGGCGTCAAGGACGAAGCTGTTTTCATAGACACGAGTCTGCTCAAGCGCGCTCTCTGGACGACGAGTCTCGGCGTTCTAGGGCTTCACACGATTTGCTTCGCTGCTGCAATTTTTGTGAATCTGATCCTCAATCGATTCTCGAATGCTTTTGTTTGCCGTTGTTAGCTGAGCCGTGGTTTTTTCCTTTTCATTTCCGAGCCCGGCTGCTTAGGAACGAATAGGAATTTCATTCTCAAGCACAAATCGACAGTCAAATCGCCCAAAGAGCTCGTTTGGAGCACGTTTCTCTTGATGCCATCATACTGTTTTGTAATATCGATTTTGAATGTCCTGCTCGCCATGAATCCACAGTTGGTCATTCAATTCCGCTTTGCCGTGGACTGGGCGCTGGAAGAAGTGATAATGTTGGATTTCCGTGGCAATTCACTCTTTCTGGCTATTCTGGTCTTCTTGGGCGTTGATGCCACTGCGGACTTTCTGTCAACGTACCATTGCGCCTACGGCGTCTGCGTGGGAATTCAGAGAGCGAAACGGGAGCTGCTCAAGTTTCAGCAGCTGGATCGGAGACTTGCGTCGATTTCGCCCCGAGGCGTCCAAGTCGGCAGCTTTGGTGCCTTCGAACGCGCGTCGGATCTCGTCTACTTGGATTTCATCGTCACTCAAGTCACTAGCATTATTTTACTTTAAAATTTATAATGGAAAAAAGTAAGTGCCTGTAGAATGTGTGTTTTACGTTTTCGTTCTTGTTGTCGAAATACTCTTAATATTAAAGTCACACCAATTCCATACAAAGTCTCCAGCTACGGCGCCTGCGTCCAAAGAAAAACATTGATCGATACAAATTCAAACGGTGATTTTTGCTTATACAACCATGGAATCGCATGGAATCCCAGGGACAAACTCAAACTCGTGGGGGAATCGTGAATTAAGCTTTACTAAACCTGCCCAAGCTTGATGGGCTCTGACTTTTAATTCAATCAACTCGATGGCTGCAACCATGGCAGTTGATTAGTTTAAACCTGCCTGGCCACGGACATATCTATATAATAGTCAATCCGTCAGATTATTCTCAGGCTTCGAGAGTGTTTAAAATGGCGCGGAGAGACTCTTCGTTGATATCGGTGTCGGTCTCGGTCTAAACCGCGGTTTGATGCAATCTAACGCATCCCCGCTTCTTCTTAAGTTCAGGCGCGCCTTTCGCTGTCAGAGCAAAAGATGTTTCCATAACCACGCGCTTCACGGTGTAAAATATCGTTACTATAGATTTTATACCGTTGGATCGATAAATTGTTCACATCATCGATAGCTGTATGAATTCAGATTCTTTCTTGTTCTTTCCTTTTACTTGTCAGCAATAAATGTTTGCATGAGTCCTGAAAGATCAGTAAGTCTTTAGTTTTTTCTGAAGGTAATATTCAGCTAGGATGTTCTATTGCTAAAATACATCTAATCTAATTGTCGCCGTCTAATTTTGAACTTATCCACAAAAGACTCTGTCTTTGTAAACATTTTCGAACATCCTGAGGTGGCTCCTAACCCCATTATGGACAATCCTTCACCTTCAGTCTAGGTCGAACTGGTCCATGACATGCATCAACTCCTGAAATGCACGCCTCCAGCAATTCCACACCAGCCTCTCATTTACCAGTTTCAGCAAGATGACTTGGAAGACCACGAAGCTCGGTTATCACCACCGCTGGCATTTCAAGCTCATCATTTGACGTCTCCACCGCAGCTTTTCAGTTCATTTCTTTAAACAGCTTTTCCTCTGCGTGCATTTTTTATTTACTATTAGTAAATAAAAACCATTGATTTCACCAAGGAAGTTCATATTGTTGTTGTACCGTTAATTCAGCAATTCAAGTTGATTTAATGGATTTCCAACTTATTCATTGCTTTATAATATAAACTTTATAAGTTCGGATCCAAAGAGAATTTTTATCATATCCGCTTTATATTCAGTTTCTCGTATCAACTGAACAGTCATTGTTCAAGTTCAAACTCATCATTTTTTATTCATTTTCATCATGACATTTAACTTTTTTTGGTTAGAACTCATTCATGAGTTCGCATGAGTACGCATTCATGTTCGGTCCTTAGTCCCGCGTTTGGTGGCTGGCGATGTATGAGAATACGAATACAACAGACTCTTTACACCTGACCCTAATTCGCATTAACCTTTATTTCCCTACTGAGCTTCCCCAACTGTGGAATTTTGCTTCCAATAAGTCTGCACTCTGTATTTTTTTATATTCCAACTGTCTACTAGTATAAGTTTCTACACTTGATTTGTGAGGTAGGACACAGCCTGAACTGGATGATCGGTGTTTATGTGTCCCGAGCTTCTATAGGGCCAGGACCCCTCAACTCAAAGTGACATCATATGATGTTGGCTTGGTTGAGCAATAACCACCCGCTCACTTCTGTCAAGCAAGACTCTAATGCTAACAAATACAGCAAAGATCGGCGTGGGCTTTGCAATAAATCAAATCGCTCTCAGGTGTACATTTAAAAATATAATTATAATGTTATGGATAAAAAATTAAAGCTTCCGACTCACACATGATTACAGGCTTGTTTTCCTCATTCAAAATGAATACAAGTGACAAGAAATTCGACCACCAACAAAACCACGGAACCAAGCCACAGCATTGAGCAGAGCTGAAAAACGTACTCTAATACGTTGAGCCTGAGCCTTCGAACAGACCAGTCGACGGTTTTCAGATTCACGCTTGTGGAGCTGGAAAAGTCGTTGAAGAGATGGACCATCAAGTTTCGTTTCGAAACGAAGTTGTTGTACATCAACGAAAGCTGCTTCCCCTTGCCGTTTTTCGGAAACTTGAGCTTCAGCGCTGTCTGAAGTGACTTGATTGTCTGAACTGCGTCCCAACTCGTAGCATTTTTGGTCCACATTTTCAGAATGCCGCTTTCAGCAAACTGTGCTACTTTTTCATTGAGCTCGTCAGCCGCGATTGATTCGTCTGCATTACACAAGTTAAATTCTGCGAAAAACCTGATAGGTCCCGCTGCTTCCTTGACAATTTTTTGCAGTCCCAGGGTTTCAACCAGCAGCCGATACATCCGAAGATCCATCGTTTCACCGACGTAAACGTAGTTTTCAGGCAACCAATACTGCTTTCCGCCTTCCTGACCACCCGATTTATAATACGCGGTCTTGTCCGACTCTGAATTGAAATCGACATAAACAAGCGGTTTTGACCTGCTTTCGAACTGCGCTTCCGCCAAATCGATTAATTCGTTCCGGAGAAACTTAAGCTTGGTTCTCAACTCATTACCTCCTTCTTTCTGAATCAGGTCTTTTTCCACCCGACTACCAAATATCTCCATTAACGCAAACCAGAACTCGAACCCAGGGAAGCCAAATCCGCCGAAAAGACTGCTGACTAATTCCAAATACCATGAGTGATTGGAGGGTCAAACACTGGAAATTTCAAGATAGCCAGTTTTATGGAAACATTTAGTATAGTCCATACACAAACTTTCAGATTTTTAGCTTCATCCTTGTAGCCATGCCATAGGAAGCCACTGAAGTTGCCAGAGACCGCCGCCGAAGTGGGTACCTCGACAGCTTCGGCCACACTTGTCTATCAAACTTTTTGTATAGTTCAAAATGATAGCCGTGCCATAAGTTCTTTCGAACGCATACCCATATATCAATTTTAGAGGTAAATTGGGGTCACAGGGTTATCACTTTTGAAGTCCGCGTTTGGGGCCATATATCTTCCAATCTGTTCCATATAATTTTTCTTCGCATTTTTTATGCTCGTTTGATGAATTACCACTGCATTTCACAAGCGAGTTAACTACGGAAGTTACAGTGAAAACAGTTTCCTGTAAGCTTAATATAGGGGTTCGCATTTCCGCGGCGGTTTCAAACGTTTCCAAGAACCTATGGCTATCATGAAATTCCCAGTTTTTGACCCCCAAAATACTAACCATCACTCATGGTATTCGGAAATAGTCCGCTAACGTTTGTGTCGTTCCATAAATATGTTTTATAAATTGCAGCAAAATACTCCGATTTGAACGCAGCATTCGATATCACGTCACCCTTGTAGTCGTCATTGAGCTCGTGGAGCGTTTGCGGAAACCAAGGAGCGATTGGCGAAGTGAGCGCCGAAAACAAAAGTCCCGTGTAACCGCCGACAATCACAATCGTCGCCAGAAGCCAAAAAGCCAAAACGGTTCGGACGTGCCACTTTGAAGTCGTCGGCGCTCTGCCTTGACATAGCAGCGTCGAAGCGATTCCGAAGGCTGCATCGGCCAATTTGACCGATTTTACCAGCAAAGCCGTCAGCGTTGACACAGCAAGTGCTGCAACACAAGTCCAAATCCATGTTCCGGAGTCCATTGGGTCGGTCAGTGCAGCCAGTTTCGGGTTCAAGGGTTCGCCAACGAAGAGAAAAGAAACTTCATGATCTGGCCGACGGCATTCCATTGGCCTCCTGCCAGTGGGCCTCTCTTCATCATTCCTTTGCATCGGCAGTGTCTGATTTGTGAACTTGAACCTCCAACCGGTCGAAGATAAGTCGGCAATGACTGTAGCCATTTGTGAACGTTTATACCACCGATGATGAGAGTGAAGTGCGACGGACGAGTTGAGAGCTTTGCAGGCTTCAGGGAAAGCTACGTTACGGGCAACGTTGTCTCTCAGAAATCGGTTATCGTTAAGTTGGTTCCATACTACGACGGCGCCTTCGAAGTCACGTATCTTAATTTTGATGCAACTAAATCGAGTCCACAAATCCAAAACGCAGATGGACTTCCAGGGGTAGTTCACCGGGCTCCGTTCCATTACGTCCATCTTAAGAACATTGTGAAATAATTCTGGCGGCATACCTTTTGGAGGAGAGTTGATAATCAACAAGGCTGAGGATGGTCCGTAAATTTCCCAAAGAAACTCTGCCTCAGTGACTCCTGTAGCAGTCATAGGAATCGAATTCGACATATAGAATAGTTGGTCCAGAATGAGAACTACTGCTGAACATTTATGAGACTTGTCACTCTTCTCCGTAGTGGCCTTGTAACGACGCAGGAATCGGGGATATCGTCTTCTTTTCATCGAATTTTGATCGGAATCATCCATCACGCTTATGAAGCTGTCAGCGTCCTGCGGAACACAGTTTGATCATTGACGAATTTCCACTTACATCAAACTTTTTGTGTAAACAAATAACCTCGCGTTCGAAACGTTCAGGTTTCGAGCGATCCTTAAACCGCAGTACAGAATAAGCAATGTTCATATCGTTGAAGGCTGTCGCAACAAACTGAATAACGTCGGCATCCTTCTCTATAGTGTCTGCCCAATTGGACAAAATGCGTACATGACAGGGCACCAAAATAGACAACTGCTCAATACTGAAGGTGCCTTGAGGGCTCGCCGGATCGGGTACCTCGTACGCGGGCACCACTCCACGAAGGGTCGGTTGGGCGACAATTGTCTCGAGCAAAATAGCTGTAATCACAATAATTATCTTCATATTTGCTCAACGGTCAAGTATCTAGTAACCACCTTGCGACAGATTTTGTCGCAAACAACGAAAAGAAGCGACAACATGATGTTTTGAATCATTGATAACATCAAATTCCAAATACGACTGATCGCGATAGCCACGCTCTGCAGCCTTTAGTGAAATTTCTCCAGAGACATTCCGTGCTTCCGAAGTAGCAAAAGAGCCGTTACGAGACGAAAGTAAAAACTGGCTTGATTAATTGGTCACCTCAATACAACTCCTGTTGGAGTTGGATTTTACAATACCTACATGAGAAATGAAGCCACAAATAACAAGTGGGCTTCCATCAAACTGAAGAGTGAAATATTAGGGCTAAAATGACATGGCTGTAAGGAATCTCAATAAGAATACCAGGAAGTGGTTTTACGGCTTGAACTTCGTCAGATTATTTTGACACCAATATTTCTTGTGAGGAAATTAAATTTTCAGTACATATTGTCGCAATGAGATGGACATTATATATATTTTCGTCACTAGAACTTATAGCGACAGCGGTATGTTCCTGAAGAGCCAAGGGCCCTGGATGGATGCTAGCTAATCCTATGATTAGTGATGAGGTCAAGGAAAAGGCCGAAACACAGTCGTCTACTTATGAGACACGCAGGTTTATTCTGAGACAAACTCCTAAAAGCTACCACAGGCAGAGAGCTAAACTACTACATCTTGCCAGCTCGGAGGCTAAACATGGACTCCCAGAGGATGAGGCAGGCCATTCTACCGTGTATTTCCAAAAATGAGCCACTAGTGACCCATATAATGTCAATTGCGTAAAATTGGTCCATAATATCAAAAAACGAAAAGTGTTAGGACAATCTGCAACATCTTCTACGTCCGTTGACACCAAGAAAGGTCTTTGAAATAGTGTGACTTTAAAATGGACCTGAGGAACAAAAAACAGCGAACTGGAAACCATAAGGCACACGATTGTAGCCTAATAAAAACACACGGTTTCAGGTTTTTAGATTGTCTATCTGAGACGTTTACTCGACCTCATAAACCCTATTTCACAACTAACTTTTAAAACGACGCTTTTCAACACGTCCGATATCTCTACAACGTTCAAAACAGCATTGTTTACCAACCAAATCTAATGCGTATTTACCGCTGGCACAAAAACGTCAACAATAGCGATTCCAAATCGCATCGCTCTCTTTTCTTTAGCAACAAGGGGTTTTGTCGACCCCCTCACATCAACCAATTAAATCGACAGCAGGTGTGTATTTGAAAATAAAAACAGACATGAAATTGGGCCCTGTAATGGAATCGATGCTCTCCACTCTCCACAACTGTTAAGGATGTAAAAGCTAAAGCTTCCGAATCACACCGGATCACAGGCTTGTTTCCATCATTCAAAATGAATGCAACCAACAAGAAATTCGAATACCAACAAAGCCAACGAACCAAGCCACAGCATTGAGCAGAGCTGAAAAACGTACTCAAGTACGTTGAGCTTGAGCCTTCGAACGGACCAGTCGACCGTTTTCAGGTTTACGCTTGTGGAGCTGGAAAAGTCGTTGAAGAGATGAACCATCAAGTTTCGTTTCGAAACAAAGTTGTTGTACATCAACGAAAGCTGCTTCCAGTCGCCGATTTTTGGAAATTTGGGCTTCAGAGCCTTTTGCAATGACTTGATCGTCTGAATGGCGTCCCAACTCGTTGCATTTTTGGTCCACATTGTCAGAATGCCGCTTTCGGCAAATTGTTCCAGTTTTTCGTTGAGCTCGTCAGCCGCGATTGATGCGTCTGCAGTGCACATGTCAATTTCATCGAAAAACTCGATTGGTTTCGCCGCTTCCTTCACGATTTTCTGGAGCCCCAGGGTTTCAACCAGCAACCGATACATTCGAAGATCCATCGTTTCACCCACGTACACGTAGTTTTCAGGCAAGAAATACGGCTTTCCACCTGCCTGACCACCCGATTCATAATACGCGGTCCTGTCCGGCTCTGAGCTGAAATCGACATGAACAAGCGGTTTTGACCTGCTGTCGAACTGCGCTTCCACCAAATCGATGAATTCATTCCGAAGAAATTTGAGCTTGGTTCTCAATTCGTTGCCCCCTTCTTTCTGAATCAGGTCTTTTTCCAACTGACTACCAAATATCTCCATTAAAGCAAACCACATCTCGAAACCAGGAAAACCAAATCCGCCGGCAAGACTGCTCAGGTCTGTTCTGTTCATTATTTTCCACATATGATCGAAATACTCCGATTGAAACGCAGCATTCGATATCACGTCGCCTTGGTATTCGTTATTGAGCTCGTGAAGCGTTTCCGGAAACCAAGGAGCGATTGGCGAAGTGAGCGCCGAAAACAAAAGGCCCGTGTAACCGCCCACAATCACAATCGTCGCCAGAAGCCAAAAAGCCAA
>JAQGBJ010004181.1:0-10803 GCA_034698345.1 Sphaeridia pumilis | reverse complement strand
CCTTGGAGTGTATTAGAAACGCTTTTTTAAAATCTCAGGTAGAAATACCCGTATTCTGGTTACAGACTCTCAGACAGACTAATTACTTGGACCGTGTAATAAGCTCGAATGTGACACCTGAGAAGAGCGGAAGATGCGAATTTATGCATGTCCAATAGGCCAAAAAGTTCATTTCGACAACGGTTCAATTGTTCAAGTTTTAGTGGGCTGGGCGGCGTGTCTCGCAGATACCCAACAGCGTCTCTTCGTTGGTACTTCGTGTGGGCGTTTATATGGAATGCGTTTTATTGCCTCAAAGGCATTCAGCTTCTTTGAGGTTGACAAAAGATGCCTCTTTCTTCTTCTTGACCTGGCTACGCCACCTTTTATCCTCACCTTTAGCTTGCAGTCAAGAAATTTTTTAAATTAAGTTATAACCTGAGTCCGTTTTACCTGTCAGCGGACAAAATATTCGCTTTTTGCAATTTTGGTGTCTCAACCTTCAAGGCTTTTCAAGTAATTTACGTGTCATTTTTGAAATTACTTTGAACAAAGCCGCTTCGTAATCGGCTGACCTGCAAACTTTCTTGTCAAACCATCAAGAAATATCCCTCGTTTCCGTTACTCGTCATCCGTAATAGGAGCGACAATTTCAAGCTTTTGTAGTACAAATATTTGCTGGCTTCTCCAACTTTTTCGCAATTGGGCACACGGCCTTGTACTTTATGAGCGCCAATTGTGTACGCCGGAATTGAAAACGGAATGCAGACTAGATGCATCCAAAAGTTGTTTATATTTTGTATTTGGCCGATTCGAGTCATTTGTAACTGCAATTCAGAAACTAAAAAAGAAGAGCTTCTGAGCCTTAGAAAGATTGATGAATCGTTAGAGCTCATTAGCCAAGTAGCTGCTGTTCTGTATGTAATTTTAGAACAAAAGAACATAAAGGATTCGATGCTGGAATTTCCAAACACTTGGTGCATTTCCCCCTCTTGTTAAAAGCATTCTCGAGACATCTAAACGATAATAGTTTTTAATTTAACGATCTTCTCGAGTTCCACTACTGGTTACAAAGAAAGAAGTTGGTTTTATTGTTTAGCGGTGTATACAACTTGCGATCGATATTGAAAGTTCCCGGGTTCTTTTCGTTTCTCCAGCAGTTCTCTGCCAACGCCATAATCTCCGCATTAAGATTGCATAAACAAACCTCTCGTTCCGTTACTTCAAAAAGCGTATGTTCGCCACATAGGCTTTGAGCTCGTAAAAGAGCTCCAAAGATTTTAGAGCAAGCGACAAGGGTTGTAATGGCGGCTGCGGATTACCTCTTGAGCGGCGGTATTAAACGTTAACGAGGTCGCCATTTCCGTATACATACAAGCAACCAAAAGTAGCTGAGCGCTGAGCGTTGAGCTGCACCAGCGTCGTCCTTCATCAGTCACAACAACTGCTTTTCAAGTGGGCGCTTTGGCTTCTGTTCACGACCGTCGTCAACATGGAAGACGCTTTGATGCAATATTAATTGAATACGGTTTTTGTGGTGTCCCATATGCAAGCAGCAACAAGCTTCATTTTCAGAGTTCATAGGTTAAATTGGCCATAGTCGTCTGAGAGACAATGAAATCTTGTTAAGCCGCGGAGACAGATATATCTTTTTGGCTCCAGTGACAAATTTCAGTGGAAGAAAGATGTGATCTAGACATGCAAGTAGGGTCATTCGTGGCGCCTACTTCGAAAAGATATGCGAAGGCATGACAAAACGCTGCGACTTGTTCGATCGAAGAATGTCTTGTTCGTCCTATGGAAGACGTTGTCCTCTGCATATCAAACTTCTGGCTGAATGGATTCCAACATGGATGATTGAAGCCATGCTGGAAATAATATCCGAGAGAGGAAAAATATTGACCAATGTGGCGTGAAATTATAGGACCGGGAAATATTCCAAGCCGATGCAGCAGTTTTACTTGACAGGCTGTCCGTCACAATGATTGGCATGGATTCATATTTTTCGAGGAAAAAGGCTTGTCCGAAGCTGTATTCCCCGCCCGCGGTCCCCAAAACCGGTCCCGCTGAGTGCCTGAACTGGAGGTAGTTAGGTGCGATTTTACCCGGACGGGATTTCGACCAGGATTTAAGGCCTGTCATGAGGATGAATCGGCTTAGATAAAAATCAAAGACGATTTTGAAAGAAGCTTGAATTTGAGTACATGCAAAAGTACGTTCCGTTGAAGTCTCTAGCCTGAGGTACCAGCTGGAATGGCCACTTTGTCCTGGTGATCAAGCTCGAACGATGCACATTTTTCTGATACTTGTGCTTAATCGGCTGAGACCTGCGGAGCACGCTTCGATTCGTTTCAAGACGTTCCTTTGCCGTTTTGAATGAGTTTCTGCATATAATGCACACTGCTCCGTCTTGCTTAAATGAGTTGGTGAGCCAGTTAGAGCAACTTAGATGGCGCCTAACGAGACCAAGATTTATGCTCTCCAGCGTGCAAGGTGACAAGAAAAAGTGAAACTTGCTCACGTGGAACCTCCTCACTTGAACTGTTGGGCGGATAACGTATGCTCGATATTAGTTCACTTGACGGGGGTAACGGGGCGTGGGAGTGTTTTGTAACAAATGGGTCGATTTGAGTTTCAAACTTCTCAACTTCTAGAGCCCTTTGATACCATGTTCTTTGAACGGCTTCAAAAATGCAAGTTTGCATTGTTTCAAAAGCCAGTCTTTATGACTACTGACAGAATCAACCAGGTAGCTTTGTCACGAACTTCAAGAAATTTCGGATACTATTTGAACTTGAAAGTTTCTTGGATTCCCAAGTCAAGAACTATTTTCACCAAACTACTGACAGAATCAACCAGGTATAAATTTCGATAAATCACTCAACACGCGCAACTACAATGCCCGCCTTATTCAAAACTTCAAATATTAACAATGACTGTCAAACTTTGGCTTCATTTCCATACTATGAAATTTTTTCAAATTTCCCTACCAACTTTGCCTATGATGACTTGGATTTGACAAGCAACCCTTGAGTGAGCCTCCTACGTGCTGGCAATACACAATAGTTGCTGCAAACTTGGTTCATCTCAACCTTTTCGCCACTTCCTCTTCCTGCCTCTCTCGTCAAGTGTTTCCGTCTTTACCAACTTGCAAGTTGAGCGCTCCAACTTTTTTCTTGTACCGCTCTTCCTACTTACCACTATGCAAACTAAGTGTTGAAACTTTTAGTAATAACAGTCACTACTCACTACTCTACTTGTACCCACCCGGTGAAATACGAAAAAGTTGAGTGAAAGCGAGAGTCAAACTATACAATATAAAATAACGTCTCTCACACTTATTTCAACTTTCACCATGTCTTTCCATGATTTATTGTATGCTAACTAGTTTGTGTCCCAAACTTTTCTTCATCTACTTCTTGGAAAAATTCTCCTCTATAAATGTATACACTTTCTCCACTACTTTCTCCCATATGTTCAACCCAGTTGTCACCTCTTTTTCCCATACTTTTCTTTCCTTACTTTCTCCCACTTTCTCTCGCCACTATTTCTCCAGTTCCTGGACCTCTGTCAATCGGACTAATTAACCCTCTTATACAACTCTGTCCAAACTTCCGCGTAATTACATTTAGTCTCCAGTAACCTCAAAACTTGCTTCTTCTATTCGCTTTCTTCCAAGAAAATTCTATACACAAAGGACATGCAATCAACCCCGGGCACCATCTGCCAACTTCAATATTCAATTCCGCCCACATTCACCTCGCGTAATATCGTCCAACTTAAGTTGTTACTCCACGAAATTGTCTAGTTTTCCCTGCCCGAACAAGATTCAACTTTCTCCACCACTTTTTTGCTACCCGCTTCTCCGAGCCTTGACGGGCGAAATAATAAACGGCAATCGCCCAAGCTAATTTAAATGGAAATTACTACCATTTACCCCCAGCTTACCTTCCTAATCGATTTCGCGTCCTCCGATTCTTCTCCACTTCTCCCTTTGTAACACATCTTTATTCAACGTATTTTATTATATTTCAACGGTCTAATTTTCTTCTACAATTTGTCCGGTTAAAACAAAATCGCAACCCATTCCAGATGTCGCTTTCCTGCGCCCATCCTATGTATTTTTGAATGTTTCCTCACCCAGCGCCATTTGTTCCATCTCATGCATTATTACCACGAAATTCCATCCCTTTCTCATACATGCATATTTTCAAAAGAAATTCATAACAAAAACATGTCGCCGCCGTCTCCTTGGATAATGTACACAAAGTGCCATCTTTCTCTTCTGGAACCTCTTCAAAGCTTTTGTATTTCTCCCAGGCTTTTTAAAACGACGTAGCTTTCATCGAAGCGTATGAAAATGCCTACATTTTCCTTTTTATGTTTGCCGCTTTAAAACTTTTGTCAAAAAACGCTCCAGGGCACGCTGCTTTCACCAACAAAATATTCATTCCAGTGTGTAATTTCAGTCAGTTTAAGACACGCTGTTTTGCTCTTGGAAGTCTTCGTTCACCTTTTCTTGAGCTTTTTGAGATTTCCAAAAAGTGCTGTTACCGTCCAGGATCACAAGTCATCCAAGAAATCCAATGGAACATAAGAGAAAGTGTTGTGTACCAAGATTATGAGTTTGGTCGGCGAAAGAACCCACCAGTTCAAGCTTGAGGTATTCTTCAGCGCCAGGGCCCTTTTTGAACCCTTTGAAAGCCTTGGAACCTCCTCATCTTACTGATGTATAATGGAGCACTTGGAACGCTGAATCTAAAACGCACAAAACGAGAGAAAGCCAAAGAGAGTAGTAGAGAATGCTAGAAACGTGTGTTATCGATCCGAAAGGGGAAGAGAACAGGGCAGAGGGAGTTGGCTCTTTCTGAACCAAGTCTACTGCTTTCTCCATCCCAGCATTGCATGTGTAGTGTTTTTCGTCCTTGTGATTCTACTACTACTAGGCTGGGTCGTTCCCGTTATGTGGTTCCCGCAAGTTGCTCTCTTCCCCCCAAACACTTTCTCCGTTAAGTAACGTCTGGTGGTCTGTTTAAGAGGGACATTTTTGTATACCAAAAGCATACCCGTTTGTACCGATTATCCGGACCACTCTGAATTTTCAAGGGGAAGAAAGTACTCTTCGACAGCTTCGCTCAGAGAGGAATTGTCATAACAGGAAATATTTTACAAGGGGGAAATAAGCCGACTTGATTGCACTGTCCCATTTGTGCGGCTCTTGTAATATGTTTGCACTTTCTCTCTTCTCAATCGCCACCAAAATTTCCAAAAGACATGTGTTTGTAATGGCGTGCAGGAAAAGGGCCGATTGCCTATTGTATTCAGTAATGTAATGAGGAAATGCATTACGGAGTAGGGGAAAAAGAATGAACGATGTAATGGAGAAGAGAGCGGGAAATTCAATTTCAAATTTCCAATGTGATTTCAAGAAATACAAAAATTGGCTATTTGAGAGACCATGGAAATGGAATAAAAGCCATTTTCAAATAACCGCCAAATTCAAAAATTTATAACAATATTCGCCAAATATCTGCACTTTGCAATGCAAACGACTCTGTAAAAAATGGCAATATTCTTCCGTATATTTATACAAGGGGAACGAACGCAAATACATTTTAGATTCTAGAAAAAGAACAAAAGCTAGAAAAATTCTAGACGCCGACAGACAAAGTGGAGATTTGTTTGAGCAAGATGGACGATCCGGATTTGAAAAGATTTGGAATTCAAATGTATTATTGCTAATGCTTTCACATGCTCGTCCGTCCTTCCCAACGTTTTGCAGGTGAAAGCTCAGGACGAGATTTTTACGTAGACTTTACGTGCATGTATCTTTGAAAGAAAAAGAAAAAAAGAATTGTATAGTCTCAGCAAATCCTCCAGAGCCAATATAAACATAAAGTAGATTTCCTTTTAGATTTGCACAAAAAGAAAAGAGGCAAAAACGGTCTATTTAAACTCTTTGCGTATTTCAAGCTCAGGGAAATCTAAGAAATATACGTATATTCTTTTAAGCAGATTTTTGCAATAAATGGATTGAAATCAGCAAAATGGCAGAAAGCGTTTGACCTGGAAATCGCTTCTGGAAATTCTTCGAAGGTTCTAAAGAAGCTACTTTTCTTTTCTCGGGCTGAGATTCTCAGCCTAATACATGTGGAATTATATACGCTTCAGAAACATACAAACAAAATATTGAATTTGTAGTACTTCCAGTACTTCGAGCCATTTGGCCAACGGTCATTTGCTGTTCAATCGACCAGCGGTCATTGGAGAAAGCTTTAACCAAGTGGAAAAATCAAACTGATTTTGGCGCCCTCTACCTACAATTTAGTTTTTTCTTAACTCTAAAATATTTTTTGGATTTTGCAGATCATCTTGAAGGACGAAATCCGAGGCGAAGCCGAGCTCCAAGCCAAGCGTTTCCTCAACTGCGAGAAGCGCAAAGCTTACAAATTTGAAATTGCCGCTGTCAGCTGCAACGATGAGACATCAGAGAAGTAAGCCCAAAATTATACATAATTTTTAAATTTTAAATTTCCCGCCTTGGCCCCAAACTAACTTTTGGATGCATTGGTACAAAAATTATGTCTTTGCAAAAATACACGTTTCTCGTGCTGAATCACGTCGCCATTTTTATGTACTCACTGCATAATAATAACTATATAACAGACCACACACGATGCACGAGCAAAAATATTTATTAGCTCCAATGATTTCTAGCTTCTGCGTCCACGAAATTTCTAGATTTTCTCCTACTCACGTCTAAGAATCATGCACATACGGCAAAGTTGGCATGTGATTTGTATCCGATGTGATGGAAATTATTAGCCGGGCATGAAAGCATAAACGTGCCGACGTGTTGGAAGCACTAGAGTGGAAAATGAGAAACGTTCTCCTACTTCTACAGCCACATAATAATACCCGGGCATTTTATTTTTCTTTCTAGTTCATAATATTACATGTAATAATATTATTTCCGTCTCTTGGATTTTCTGTCTTTGCCATGAGGACCACACTCTGTCCACAACTACCTTTTTAATTAGCCCACTGAAAACCAACATCAATCCAATTATTCCGCAAACAAATTGAACAAAGGCTTTCGCCTTTTCATCTTGTTGTTTGCCAAAATTTTCGCAAATTCATCAAATATACTGTCCTATGAATAATAATAGATTTTGTGTATGACGACAAGTCTCCTTTGTCCAAAAACTATTCACTAAAACGTGGAACATGCATAAAAGGAAGGCTTTTATCCGAAAGGACTTTGACAAATAACAATAATCGCCCGCCCTTACAACAATCAGTTTTTACCCAAAATAGCTCCACAACAACTAAACTTTTCTCTTTGTTCGAGATATTGATTCGCGAAAATTACAATACCTTCAATATTCTCGTTTTCGCCAAAAACTTCCATGATAATGTACGGAACAAACCTCGCATGCATACGGTTTTTCATCTGCCAAATGCATTGGCGTCATCATACTTTGGACGATTTCTATCCTTCTAATTTTAGAGGAACAAAATCAACATGTCCATCATTAATTGTAAGTCATATACATGCTTTTTTGTTGTCTCTTGTTCATATTCCTTTGATGTTGTTGGTTAATGGAGCCGTTTGAACTGGTTCTGACTTCGGCAAAAGAACTTTTTCAACTGCGCACTAATAGAAATTCGATACACCGGTTCTACCGCTTTTTCAAGTGTTTTCATCTCGAATGACAGTAGAACTTGATTTAATTCAAGTAGTTTTGTCAAGTGGTGCGAATCCAATTGATTCCCGGACATGAACTTGTAGAAATCAAAGTAGAGAAAAGAAAGCATTGTATATTTTTCACATTCTTCGGAACTAGAACATTGCGTCTTCCTAACAAAAATCTAGACAAAAATTCCGTGTTGCGTACCTCTCTTCCAAAGGTATTCGATAGAAGCTTTCTAAAAGTAAGTCAATGGGAGTGAACGACAGCTTTAGCTTTTTGCGCCCACTAACGAACAACTTCTAGCCCTAGCAAAAGATCTGTGGTCCCAATCGAACCTTTACAAAACTTTAGATTGTTTTCCCACTTGGAAATCCGATGACAGATGAGCTGCAGAAATTCCCGTTGAGGTCTTGGTTAACGCCTCCGATGACTCGGTTGTTAGAACCTGCTACGCACTTTCGATATTCGAAATATTCATCGTTTCCTCAGCTCCCAACTTCCGGCTGGTGCCAACAAGACAAATGGAACGTGACGGAACATGTGTTCCCCTTCAAAGTGTTGATGTCTTTGACGGCCTTTGACAAATTACTAAGCTTCGTAACCACGCATTCTACAAATCTTGATAAATACACAATACACAAGTTTACCTTTTCATATTGGGCCGAGCCAAAATTTCTATGATCACTGTATTCTCTAGGGATTTTGTTGAATGAGAAACAGAAGAAACCAGCTTATGCATTTTTGTCTCTTGTACATTTTGGCAACTTTGCAAAAAACGTGCAATAACACACGCCTGGTTTAAAAATGTTTCTTGAAAGTATCAGGACACTTTTAGCAATTTTCATACTTTAAAATTATCCCATGCGAAAATTTTCTGTATATTCAAGATAACAAAAATATCACTTGCATCGAACCATAGAAGCTCATAAATTGTCTACGCTGCGCTCCTACCAGCGTCATCGCTGCCATCATGATTTCTTCTATATATATTCAGCCTTTGTTGTATTTCCTGCCATAAAATATCTACCAACACCACCAACACAGCTAGTAATTGCTTGTCGTTTTGCGCCCATCGAGCCTGAATTTATGAGCTCCTTCTAATAGCTCCTAGCTTCTTCTAGCAGCGCAGCGTCTACGCTGCGCCATACAGCAAATTGTATTTTTCCCTCACTCTAACACCACACCTAACGCAACCTAGAATTTTAAACCTCCCGCCAAACCCGCAGCGCCGCGCTCATCTCTTTTCACAACCACCTGCTGTTGCCCTCGTTCATCTCCATAAACACCTCGGCCCCGCCTCCTCTTTTAATTACTCGCTCTCTTCTCCATTTACCGCCACTTGAAAAGATACCTTCTTAACTCCGCCCCTTGGCCTACCAAACCGCGTGCATAATTCATGTTTCCCGCGCGTTCCTCCTCTTAATTATCACATTAAAATTAAATTTCCAAACGGTATAGTTTATTATGCCCATCCCTGGCAATTTTTCATAATATTTTTTTAACGGCGGCAGCTTCTTCTCTTATCAACGGCACACTCCGTGTGTTTGGAAAATTAGTTTCCAACTCCTCGTGACTTTCAAGAAGCAATAAATCTAAATTCCCATTTGCAACCAATGCATCATTTTTTGCCTCTAATCTTAAGTGTTCAACTCATTCAGTTTGAGAAGCGGCCCTCATAAAAACCTTGGTTTTGAAACATTGCTCAGGTGTGCTAATTACTAATTTAATATTTTTCTTGCTCCGCCAGCGCCACTGTCCACATCACCGTCGTGGACGTGAACGAATACGCGCCCGTCTTCCTGGAACCTTCCTATGTTAAACAAGTGGACGAAGGCAAGATCCACAGCAACATTCTCAGGGTCGAAGCCACTGATCGAGATTGCACGGCCAAATTCGGCGACATCTGCAAGTATGAAATCCTCACGACCGATCAACCTTTTGCCATCGATAACGAAGGTGAGTTGTTGACTAATTTCAAACTTGTTTCCAAAGTGCGTGGGCGTTCCAACCGCAGCTTTTTACATACGTCAGACAGTAAAAGTAATGAGTTTTCCAGCAGCTTTAGGCTCTCAGAACATGTAGAAAAGTTTTCAAAGTTCCAGCAGTACAAGTTCCGAAAAAGGAAGTGGTCGCCACGTTCCATGTATATATTTGGACAAGGATTTTAATTCACAAGCGTTTAGCAATTATACTCTGCTGGAAACAAAATCAGGTTCAAGGCAAGGCTTATGCATGCTGTGAGATACACCGAGTTTCCCGCTGTTGATGACATAAACATGGACTGCTGCTTCTGGTCTGGTTCAACGACGCTCTTGGTCAGGAATCGAGGAACCTTATGGCGTTTTACACGATTTAATAGCAGCGTAATCGCCTTCGTTCAACGGGTTTCGAGCTGCAAAGTCACATGCTGGGCGGGAACCGCAGGAATCCGAATGTTGTTCTTCCTCCAGTTCAGGCTGTGGAAGTATTACACTTTTTCGCTGCGAGAAATTCCAATTTCGCTTCATTCGCCGCTGTGGTTTGTTGTATCTAACCGAAGCGTTATTTGAGAAGTCCAACTTTTGCAGGATTCTTCTAGGGTTTCAGATCAAGCTTTTTCGTGCATTCAAAACCAAATATTTTAAAAAGAGCAAACAGATTTTAATCCCAAAAAAATCCAGACCTAGAAAGAACAGGCAACAATGCAGCCTTAAGTCGGTCAACAGGCATCGATTATAATTCCACTCCCAGGTGGAGCCACGTGACCACGCTTCGATAGCCATTGAGTACACACTCGACGTAAATCTCGATGGCTCTGAATATTCATTAGTTTTCTCGTACTGGGCTGCTCTGCTGGCCTGATGTATCGAATTTCAAACTGCTGACCGCAAGCGCAACTTGAGGCGCTGCTTGTACTTCCGGCTCGTTTTGACTTACCTTTAATCAACCTTGAATTTAACCTGTTTTTTCCTCTGTTTTGTTCCAGGTGTCATCCGAAACACTGAACCGCTCGACTACGACAAGAGCCACAACCACATTCTATCAGTCGTCGCTTACGATTGCGGCATGAAGCGCTCAGCGCCCGTCATGATCACCATCAAAGTCAGTCGAGTCTGCAAATTGGGATGGAAAGGTAACTGATACGATTCTT
>JAQGBJ010004180.1:0-10807 GCA_034698345.1 Sphaeridia pumilis | reverse complement strand
AGTTACATTTCCCGCATTATGCGAGAAGAGTTTAGTCAAATACGGTTTGATCAACTGCTATCTTGGCAGGAAATGAATGAAATCTCAGAGGTAATCTCGCCATGGGCGACAGGTCAAAGGTCGGGGAGTGTCACTAGATTAGTGGGAATCGTGATTCGATTAATATCCCCGACGTGTGCACCCTGGAGCTATCTGTTTAGGACAGATAGCTTCAGCTATCTGCAGATCATCACCTGGGCCAGATAGCTGTTTGCCAGGATAGACCCTGGTCGAAAAAACAGCTATCTACGAATGGCTGAACGGAGCGCCAGCAGAAAGAAAAGGCAC
Source organism: Sphaeridia pumilis (assembly GCA_034698345.1). Lineage (NCBI taxonomy): Eukaryota > Metazoa > Arthropoda > Collembola > Symphypleona > Sminthurididae > Sphaeridia > Sphaeridia pumilis. The sequence continues at coordinate 10,480 of JAQGBJ010004180.1, read as the reverse complement.
CTGCGCGAACAGCTATCTGTTTTTTAGCTAGCTGAGGATGCCTGCTATAATGGACAGCTATTTTTATGCATGGCGGCAGATGGCCTTTTAAAGAGATATCTGTTTGGTTTTTCATTTCATTGGTTCCACAGTGAACGTTTTAATTACAATTAGACATATCATTAATTACATCAATCCGGATCAACTAGTGATCGTACAGAAGCTATTACGCTGCTCAACTACACAACTGTACATGGGCTGACAACGTTTACATTATGGAACCATTAAATCTAAGTAATGCCCAGTCCTTTAACAATACATTGGCTGACCATAACTAGTGTGGAACCACAAAATGGAACAGTGCTAACCGTTCTAAAGGTTTGAATATCACCAAAGCTATTATCATACACACGAGAACAACCACATCCACTATCTACTTGATGAGCGTTAAATTAATTGCCCGTATTAACAGTGGGACCACAGTAGGTTTGGAACAAACATGGAACAAAAACCATGTATCGGTAACGACAGCTAACAAATATAGTAAAAGCTCAGACAAATACAATTAGGAGCATAAACATCACATTCAGAGTCCAAAGATGCCGTGACTTCTCTTCTTCAGTATTTTCTTCGATCGCAGTTTATCTATTGGGGCAGCAGCTGATTGCCCGTCGTAAGTGGTACCATCAAACCATGTTCACCTGCACGCAATAACAATTATGTAACACCAACGCCAGCACAATTAAAGAGGAAAACTTAATGTTTCACCTTCTCGATCCTGTGGCGTTCCTTTGATTAAAAGTTGTGATCGTTCTGTGGATTACTGGTACCATGACTTCGAAGGTGAGACCAGGTATAAAAAAAGTAACATTTAAGCTCAGCCTCAACCGCCACATGTTTGCCCAAAATAACAGAACCCCGTGGCACCACAGCGGATCGTATTTCTTGACTAGCATCTATTTGAAGCTGAAAGTAATAGAAGCACAATATTTAGAATTTGAACATACAGCATCATCAATCTGGTATCTCTTAGCCCTACTCACCGACTTTGAACTCAATTTGAATTCAAGTTCTAGTGGAACCACTGTAACTCGTTTGGCTAAAGTAATGAGTGCGTCTAGTGTTTTTGCAATCAGCGGTTTCCTTGGAACCAGTTGCACCGGTTTTAGACCCACAGGTGAGGGTTGCTCTGAAAAACAGCAGAGATCGTGATAATGGGCCAAACTATTTTGCTTTAAAAGTTTCAAGAATGAATGTGGTTCCACTAACTTTTGAAGCCGCCGTTGTGACACTGCATCGCTTTTGAACTTCATAATAACTTCCTTGCAGTGACATATAGGCTGTACGCTTAAAGCTGGACGAGATCAGAGATAAGTTGGAGTGGCCTGCAAATTAATTTAGAGTATTGAAAATATTTGTTGCAATCATATGAACTGAATAGCACAACAGTCACCTAGAATTGCGCGATTTGAACTTGATCCATGTTCCATTGTATTTCAAGTTTGGCTGGAACCATCTTATACTTTCTGCAAACAGACATCTTTTGCTTGGGTCATATCCTGTCTTCTTGAAAGCGTTGTGTTCAGTAGGCAGACAACAGCTGTGTAGTTCTTCCACTATGCCAGAAATTATTTACCTGGAAAGAATCACAATTAACTTCAGCTCCTAATTATCGAGATCTTTACATTAGAAAAGCAGGTTCATGGACTATCGTGCCGTTACTCTTTGAGTGGCACCACAGTTCAAGTTGCTTCAGGCTTATCATTTAGAGTTTGTTCAAGTGACATACCAAGACTATCTTCATATAAGTCCATAAGGTGTTTTTAAGAGTTAATGAGTATTCCACTCAATGTAGTAGTTTTAGCGGAAGTGGTTTACAGACAACTTCAGCATCCATTTGTCACCGTTAAGTCTGGAAAGATGGAGAGTGATTAGAATTATCTTCCTATTCAGCTTCTTCAAGTGAACGTGGTTCCATTATGAATGGACGCAATTTTGGAAAAGTACAAATAGCGTAGGGTTCCTCACCTTTGATATCTCATCAAAATGTTGATACCAATAGTCCGCCTTGATTGATGAGACGCGTAACAGATCCTTGTTGGAGGGCAGTTTTACTGTTTGTACCACAGTTGATGTTCTTATTGGACCAACGTCCAGCTGGCAGCTGTTGGTAACCAAAAACAAAATATAGTACTGAGTTCCTTTGGGAAACGATTCAGGAGCATATAATTACAACCTGTACCTTTATTTGCTACTAAATTCCAACTGCAACTGATACTTGCGAAGCATCAAAAGAAAAACTGAGATTCACTTGCCGCTGGAAATCCTTGTGGTACCACTACAAAATAAACCAAAAATGTACCAAAAAACCTTCTAAGTAAGTCTGGACATAACTCAGTGAACCAAAAACGTCAGTGTGTATTACCCATGTTCTTACTACCAATCAAGTTTGGTAATCAAAAATCAGCTGGACGAATTAAATAGCATCATATTCTCCAGTCTCTACTTCCGTCTATAGCAGAGCTGGTTCAGTCCCTTGTTATTCCTCTTTAGGCCATTCATGATCGTGGTCCCACAACACTGAGCTGCCTTCGAAACTGCGTACAGTTGAATTCGAAATTCCCGTTTCCTTTGGTTCCGTCTTCTGGCACTAAAATTCGAAACCGTACTCAATTAAATGTATCTATGCGTTCACAGGTGCGTGGTCTTCAGATTTTAATACACTCACCTTTTTTATTTCAATGGGTGGATGAATTGCACTCTCAACATACGCACAATGGCCAGTAAAAGAAGCTCAGCACGGCCGTGGTACCACATTGTCATCTGATCTAAAAAATAGAATGATTTCATGAAGTACATAAAAGTTGATACGATATCAAGTAACACACATTTTACTGTACCTTGTTATTTGGCCTTGAAGTCCGAACGTATTCAAAAGTTGAGAAAATCCAGTGCTATGAAATCCACTTCTGATACCTCTTCTTTGAGACGCTTTTAAGATGAGATCTGATGGGCCGGCGTTGAACTTTGAAAAAGCCAAACAAATCAACATTGAAAACGAGATATTTATCACTTAGTCACGGTGGTGCCACAACAACTTTGATTAGCGGTATCATTTCAGAACTGCCCGATTCACTTCCTACTCACATTGGTCTGAATATCTCGGGTTAAATTGCGGTTGGGAGATTCCAAATGGGTTGAATCGTTTCTGGAACCACCAGTACGGACTTGGGGTAGCAGGCCTGCAAACCAAGACAAATTTTGAATAACTAATATCAATTATTTAAGTCAAGCTAGAAAACATCAATACGATTCTTCATCTGGAGGCATTTCCGTTATCTGACCATACCTGTTTCATTGTCGTTGATGAAAGCCCGTTATGTACCGCTGTGCAAGCTAATCATCGATAATGGATCTGATGTAGTTAAACAAAGTAATGGTACCACGCATGCCGTGTCATCGTTGAATCAAATATTCCACAGATTAGCTAGTGACCAACTAGAGAAACGCACTTTCAACAATCATACGACTACAATCTTTCCGTTTGTAGTTTTATTCGGCGAAACTTGATCACAAAACACATTTAACTTCACATTTTAGTTTTAAGAATCCATTCAGTAGACAAACGGCTTTTTGGAACCACACGTTGAACTTACGTTTCCCGTTTGATAAAACATGAAAATGGCACTATATGATAAATAAAGTTAATCAAGAACAAAATTTATAACTTGGACGTGGTCGAAACTGCAGTAAAACCAATTATAGTGCCACTTGTAAACAGAGAACATGATTGAACCAGAAACGGCAAGTCATGCACGGTTTTCCGCTCATCGAGTAAACGCGCGGGATAAACTCAATGCGTCTATTATTGTTGGCGGCGGGAGAACGTTTCCGGCTCCCACGTTGGAAAACAGATAGCCGCAAGTGGCTCAACAGTGCAGGTATCTGTTTATTCAAACAGGTGGAACCATCTATTCATTTCACCACCTCTTTAATCAGATGTATCGGACTGGTCGTTTTTGTAAAACAGCTAGTCTCAGATATCCTTTCTCCCGCTTCACCCAACTGCCCGAAAAAAGAGATAGCTGTTCCTTTCTAATCAGCTAGCTCGGGGTAGCTTTCTCCGCTGCTAGCTGAAAACCCGGTATCTGGGAATATCTGTTCTACGAAAAACAGATGGTGACAGATACCTCCAGTCAACGCCGGGTCAGCACATGAAGAACCTGACAGAAGCAAAATCACAAAAGAACGAGTGCAAGCAAGAATCAATGAGATTTTGGATGCTCATGATGAACGTACGAGCCTGAATAATTGCGATCAAATTCGCGTGTCAGTGGACAAAGAATTAACCAGGTTTGTGGTTACGAATCAACTGGCTTTATTGGCTATAAAGGAACAATTTGAAGCACGAGATCCTGTTCAAAACATAACAGTGCACGTTCCTAGAATCAATATGATTAAAGCAAAAGCTGGATGCAGTACTCGAATGGATTTAAATCAAGAGTACAGATATTGTTTGGATGAAACAGGACAATGTGAGTCCGAAGGTTGCTTCATATGGTTTTCGAGAAAAACCTCTTCGCGCTGGTGTGTCCAGCAAGCTTGTGAACACAAGGTTTGTTTTCAGTGCTTCAAAAGAAACAAATCATGCAAGGCGTGTACGAAATTGGCGTACAAAAATATACAAGCAACAGGAGCGGCAATTGACATGGCGGTATGTAGAGACGAAACAAGTTACGAACTTGAAAGCGCAGCCTCGGAAAGGTCGTACGTAAGAAACCAAGTCGATGGACAATTGGCGGGTATCAGTGGAACCCAGTTGAAAATTGTGAGCCGAATACCGAAAACAGCTATGAATAAAATTGCCTGTCAAAGAAGCAATGGTGACGAGACACCGCTTCAAAGAATGAGAACGGTCAGGTCACAACAGGACAGCAGTGTTGAGTTAACACAAATTTGTCCAGAATGCAAGAAACTTTATCTGGTCACTGATGATCAGTGTAACAGAAACAGAAAATGCCGTCATTTAAAATGCAACGATTGTGCAAGCCAAAGCCCTGAGTGTAAACAATGCCCGATTGAATACTTGTCGGAGGCAAAAGACAAGACTCCCGAAAATCGGATGGTGAAACAAAACATTGGCAACCGTTATAAGATTGCAATGATAAGGAACTCAGTTGGAAATCCTAGAAAACGGCGACATACGGCGACTGATGTTGTGACTACGGTCAGTACTAGTGAAAGTACATCGGAAAGTGATGGTGAAGAGTTAACAAGTGCTATCGGAAGCACGAGTGTTCATAACATTCCATCTACGAGTGTCAAAATGAGCCAAAATGATGCAGGTTTATCAATCGCTAGAGAACGCGACTCAAATGAAGGACCCGCTCAAAGTCAATCAGGTTTGAACAAGGTTGTACACGATTTGAAAATCACAGCGGAAAATGGAATCTCAACTTTGGAAAATTTGAGATGGAGCGTGTTTGAAGAGATGAATGAAGACTGGAAAGTCTTTCAACCTGATTCGAAATGCAGTGAAGCATTTGCAGAAGTAAGAATTCCCTATCAAGAGAAAGTTGAGAGAATGACTCGTCGAGTCAGACGGGATTTCAGACGTCTTTTTGCGAAGGACACCTCAAAGGTGACTGTCAAAGAAGCAACAATGTTAATGACAGAATACAAAGACTGGTTGAAGGGGAATGTGCATCAAGAAATGCAAGATAGAAAGGAAGCTATCGTACGAATCAGTGTTCAAAACGCAATCGACTTCGCGAATAATGTCCAAAGGCAAGAAACAATTGAACAAGAGTCTGATGACGAGGTAGATAACTTCTCCTCTTTACAGATAAGACTTCGAAAAGCCATTGATGAACAAAACGACATTAAGAAGAGAGCACATGAGAAGAGTATTAGCCTAAGAGAAAAGGCAGATTTGATGGAACAAGTTGCAGATGCTTTCGCCAATTACAAACATGGAATTATCTTGAATATGATAAATTTCGACTCAAAGGCAGAAGAAATGGCTGAATTATTCAAGGAAATACTGACAAGCAGATACACAAGCAATGATCTGCCCTCAGTACCGAAAATACTCATGATTCGAAGACAAAAGACTTCAGTGGAAGTCAAGACAGTGGAAAACAAAATCGAGATTGTGAATGGAGAAAGCGGTTGTTGTTCAGAATGTGGAATAGAATATGATCTTTCCAATGAAATTTGCGTGAGCGCCATGCCTTATAGGCACAAGAAATGTGCAACTTGCATGGCTGCCTGCAACAAAAGCAAACAAGGTTTCCACGATGAAGAAAGTGCTCACAAAAGTGAAATCGTTAGGGTAGAGAAACCCACGTTATGCACACTCAATAGCGCAAAAGGACCACGAGTCCAAATTGAAGGAAACGAAAAACCACGGGATAACAATGTGTTTGTGGTTGACAAGACTAAAGATCGCTTTTTGGTGACAGATCCGTGGAGAAAATACTTTCATCCTTCAGGTGAAAGTGGAGAGGAGAATCCAGGATCCAGTGATCGCAGTAAAGCAGAAAGCAGCACTGACCCAAGAAACTGGAGAATGGTTCCAAGGGAAGTCAAAGGGGAATTAGAGGGAATAATGTTTGACTGGAGAAAACCCTCGACAGCTGCTGAAGCTTCAGATTGTAATGGAGACAGCATATCACATGGAATTGATACCAACTGGCGTGCAAGCAAAGCAACAGTTGAAAAATATGCTGATGATAAATCTGAAGGAAACCTCAAGATACCAAGGATTCTTATGATGTCAGAAACAACTCATAATGAAGCTGAATCCATGAGGGAACAAGAGAATGGTAACAACCAAAGTCTGAGTGACAAATTCGAAAGCAATGCGGAACAAATTTTGAAAGAAATCTTCCAGAAACCTGATGAGCGTCCGAGAAGTTACATATTTGTGGACGATTCCGGAGCAGAAAAACATGTTGTTAATGACCCGCGAGCTTTTCAAACAGCATCGTTTTACGAAAACCCAGAAGCTGTAGAGTCTATTTGTGGTTCATTAATTACTACATACGCCAATGGGCTTATACAACTGAATTGTGAAGGTCTCAAAGAATCGAAATATGAGGAAGAATTTCTGTACTCGCCAACATTGCCAAACGTGATCAATATCCGAATGATAATGGATACAAGAAACAGGTTGATTGAAGAAAAGAGCTTGATGTCCGGGAATACATCATCAGTCTTGAAACTATGGACGATAAGAAACGACAAAGACTCGAAACAATTGATAGATCCTGAGGGCAACAAAGTGCTTGTTGCAAGACAGCTGGATCCAAACTCGTCTTATTTGTTTGTTTCAATCAACGTTACGGGAGAATCGCCGAAATTAGATATGGAGGTGATGAAAACAGTGTATGAGACGACGGTGTCAGACAGGACATTTCTGTATCATTTACAATTGGGACACATGCCACTGAATAAGCTGATAGAGTTTCAAAACTCAGAAAACATTGTGGGGAAGCAAGAGTTTCTTGGCTTCAGAATTGATTGCAAAGTGTGCAAACAAAATCCTCCAAAAGAAATGAAAGAGTATGTCATTGAAGAGAAACTCAAATCCAAAAGTTTAATTGTTGAATATACTTTTGAAGAAGACAGAACGGTCTTAAATAATAACGGAATCGTTATTGTGCAACACGTTGCGTCAAATGCAGTTTCAGTCCAGTTCGTATCCGATCATGACAGTATTATTGATTACCTTAGAGAGATTCTGATTCAAGAAAGCAAGAATGCAACGAAAGTTACGACGATTTATCTGGCTGGAGACCAAGATATGAGACAATTAATTCGGAATGAATTCAACGGAATGACAGTGGAAAAAGCTAGCAGTTTAAGCAGAAAAACTGTAGAATGGGCAAGCATAGACGGAATTTGGAGAAGGGCTAAGATGTTGATTAAATCTTGGAGAGGAAAGTGTCCTAGAGCCATCTCAAACTATGCAATACAATATGCTGCTTATATTCATAACGTGACTATGAATCAATCAGAAACAGCATTGGCCGAAAGCAAAACACCATTTGAGGAACTCAATGGAGAACAACCAGACATTAGCATGGATTTGCTTTTATGGGGTTGTTATGCTTATGTGAAGGATAAAAGTGGTAATGAAAACAAGTACCGATTCATCGGGTTAACAGACCAGATCGGTTATTACCAACTATGGAATCCTGAAGAGAACAAAATCGAAATCCACACGAATGTAATTTTCAAACAGAAAATTCGTGGCTTGATTGATCGAAAACAGAGAACAACATTTGACTATGACTTGCGGTACGGGTACAGAAAGTTATTATGGGTGCCTGAAGAAGATGGTGAAAACCCACTGGAAGAGCACAAGAGAAATCTGGAAATGGATGTGGCCGCCAGATTAGAAATGCTCAAGAAAATCCAAGGAGAGCAGCAAGAGAAAGCGTTTGAAACAAAAGTAGCAAATAAAGTGGAGAAGGAATTGCTTATTGAGAAAACCAGGTTACAACAGGAGTATGATAATCTCCGATCAAAAGTAACGGTTCTGCAGCTCGTTACCGAGCAAAAGTTGAAAGAGGCTGAAAAGATTTCAGCGAAAATTTTGGATTTGGTAGATTTGAAGACTGAAGGTCTTGAGAAACGATTGGAAGAACACAGTTCGAATCAGTTGGGAAGCTTCAATAATTTGTTGACAAACAAATTGAAAGAACTCCAGAATAACGTTATGACAACGCTGGAAGCAAAAATGTGTCTACTCGAAGAACACATTTCAGAACAGTTGGATAATTTTGAGGAAAGGTTGAAATGTGGGTTCAAAGAACTACAAACAAAAATGGTGATAAGGAATGAGATACCAGTGGGGAAAGAAATCATTCCGGAAGTTGAGTCATCTGATGAGGAAACAAAGGAGGAGAATTTGAACTGCAACGCATATGCTGTGTTATCCGTAACAAAGCCGTTATGGTCAGTAAAAGTAAACCCGCCAATGAATTTTGATGAAGTCAAAACTTTAAAAGATGCCGATCGGTGGATCTATTCAATGGCAGACGCATACCATGATATTGGCCGAGACGAACATACAAGTAGAAACAAAAGCATGAATAGTATGGTTCAAGCAGCTACAGTCGATTGGGAATTTACTATAACCAATAGACAAAATGAGTCAATCATCAAAATTGACAGACTTGTACGTCTTGTATCAGAGCCAACCATGCAAAATCAAAACAAACGGTTGTTTACACCACTGAGGCCTATGCCCAGTTTGACCCATTTCTGGTTAAGCATGTCGTTAGCTCTCAAAAACGGCTATTTGATTCACAGAGTCGAATATACGCCACCTCAAAACTCACTTCCAGAACAAGATATCACATTTTGTCAACCTGAAGAATTCCATTCGGAAGAAGCATTTGTTTGGAAAACAAAACTGAAATTCGAAACCCAAGAAAATGGAAACTCCTATGGGAGGACTTTGATTCATGAAGCGCTACTGAGAAATGATTTTCAAATAATTTGTGATAACCAAAAATCACAATTGATATTGCGCAAATCCATTCCAAATACCAGAGAAGCAATTATAGCCTTCCACTGCTACAGAGAAACGATTTTCATGACTCCGAACGTTTTAAAGTTTGAAGAACTAATACAAACGTTGAAAATGGTACCAGGTCAAGTTAAACACTCTAAAGTGGGAGAGAAGGAATTCAACTTTGGTGAATTCAGAGTACAGAGAGTCGATCAAGGAGGAGAAGGTGGTTTATTGATAACCCAACCAGTATTGACTGGAGAAATTTGTGAATTTAAAATGGCCAGAAGCATTGATGATCAATTTTTGACAGAATTTGTGCCCTCATTTACTTCACCTGTGTATTCCGAAGAGGGAGAAGTTAGAGGAGATCGGATTCCAGCAGTTGAAGCTGTCAAAGTGGACAAGCTAGTGCTGACAAAGCTACGTGCTTTAGCAACTGGATCTCGACCTGACTTACTAGTGATTGTAAATGGCATCTTGCGTAATCCAGAAAAGTATGAAAGCAAGATGGCCTACGAAGAACTGATCGCGAGATTACGAACAGAGCACGTTGATTTTGGACTGTATTACAGAAACATAGTGACGCAAAATTGTCAGCTAACAGTCTGGTGTGACTTGGCAATTATACACAAAAGCTTTTACAGTGCGATAAAGCAAACATACGGAGGTTATGTCATTCTGTTGAATAATGAGTATGTGTGCGGAGAAAGTTATCTTATTCCAGGTAAATCCCATAAAGAGGATGAAGCACACGTTATCAATGTGATGAATGCGATAGACGAAGCAGTGAATCTTCGTCGTTGGTGTGAAGAAAGTCTTCAAATACAAGTGAACACAGAAATTGTGGCTTATGTGGCAAGAAGATCAACAGAAAAAGTATTCAGAGAAGAAAATACTTTAATTCAAGATCCCAAGGAGAAAGTGCTCCATCAAAAGTTCAAGGAATTCAGAACTTGGACGCGGGATATGAAGGTA
>JAQGBJ010004179.1:0-10808 GCA_034698345.1 Sphaeridia pumilis | reverse complement strand
CTGTGTAAATAGACAACATCCGACTCATTCCATCAACCAGCCCTGTAAACGCACGTATCCCCATTCAACAGCGTTGCAGAGCGAGCAAAACCGATAGGCTGCATCGCTGCTGTTGTTGCTCGTGTACAGTCTCGAGCAAGTCATTGAGGTAGACAGTGTGGACTTCTTCCTCCAGCTACTGGCGTTGGACTTTAGCGCTTTGCGATCAAACTCAAGGTTACAGTTATAAGCAGGAAACAGGTAATGATTTTTAAGTGTTTAATTTAATTAGGGTTTATTTTAAAAATTCGAGTTAAAATTTATTCTAATTATTTTCTTTATTTTTGCAGGATGGGGAACAAGCGGAAGCGAAGGGACGACGAGTTCCAATCGAAGGAGACGGTTCTGAGGTCCCGAGGCGTGGTAATCGAAGAAGATTGGTCGATGAGGGAATCGGAGCGAGCGTTTGGCATCAGCCGGAAGACGATCCGGAAATACCGAGATTGTCCAGCAGAAGACATTCCGGAGTACCTGGTGCAAGGCAAGCACAAAATTCTGTCGAAGGAGCAAGAGGAGCAGATTGCTGCTGAATTAGCGAAGCTGGCAGCCTTGTAAGTAAAAACACTTGGCTAGCGCTATTTTTAATTGGCTTATTTCCAGCTCATGTTTTGCCTTTTCATTGCAGGTTCAAAGGGCTTCATCGAGATCAGGTCAAGAAGGCAGCAACCGAGATGATCGAGTCCTTCGGATTGATGGACCGATTTCCCAAAGCGGTAGTTGGAGAGGCTTGGCTCGTCCGGTTCCTTGAAGGAAGAGAAGCTCTGCGCTGGGCTTTGCGCGACAGGAAAGTTCTGAAGACGGACTTTTTGATTGCTCTCTGCGATTTGGTCCATGAGCAAAGAGTTGAAGCAGAAAACTTGATCCTCGTCCAAGTCATCTCCTTCAAGTTTTTACAGGTGAGTGTCACCAGTGGACTTCTCAACAGCGTAGTTTTTGATTCTTTGGATGAAGTTATGCTAAGTTACAATGCTGTGACTAATGCTATGGAATTGTGCTTCAGTATGCTTCAGATTGAATGCATGCTGAAGCTCAATTCCGTTGCATTAGTTCCTGCATTGTAACTCAGCGAATACTTTACCAAGTGAATCTCGAACTACGCTGTTGAGCTGTGCGCTGGGTCTATGAAAATTAATTATAGAAATATAAATTTTCATGCAGTTCCCAGATGAAAAATTAATTTTCTGAAATTTTCTTTTCAGCAAAGTCGTTTCGACCGACGGACAAACCAAATGCTGCCGGAACAAGTCGTCGTAGATGCCAAGAGAGGTGAAAGAGTCACCGCCATTGTCGGACTAACCGCAGCTGGTACCAGGCTTGGCATCGGGTTGATTTTTCCCAAGGAAAAACTGCCTGACCTTGCAGATTTGATGCTCGGGCCAGGAGGACTACTTGGAATGGAGTCAGAGGATGGAGGGCTAGATGACCTCACCTTCACTCGCTGGATCCGTGAAGTCGTGTTGCCGGAGGTGGGCCTATTCGGGAAAACAGCGGTGCTGATGCATGAAGGTCTCCAGTGTCAGAAGTCCAAGGCGTTAGCTGCTCTCTATTCTGCTCACCAACTCCACCCCATTACGCTACCGACTGAAGGCCCTATGAAGGCGGCGCTGGACAAAATGGTGAAAGAGAGCTCAGCTTCTCTGAAGAGACTTCGGCCAGGACTGGTTCCACGGATCGGCGACTTCCCCCTCATCTTGAAGGACCCTGTTGAGAAGCTTTTCTCAGTCGAAGAAGTCAAGAAGCTTTTCTTGAAACACAAGCTGTGTTCAGAAGAGCTGGTCGTGATTCCGCCGCCTGCGAATTTCGCAAACGCTTCCACCTCCTCTGGTACCCAAGCTTCTGTTACGGCTCCTTCCATCGTTCCGACGGAAGCCCTTCCTTCCACTTCTGCTGGTGCTTCATCCGCTCATGCCGTCCTCGTTCGCCCCACAAGCAGTATTCCTTCCGGAAACATCATGGCGGATCAAACTCCAGGGCCTAGTTCGCTGTCATCTTCTTCTTGTTGCTCCTTCGATTATTCCGGGTTCGGATTCGGTAGGATGACGCCCGCTTCTTCCGCTTCTTCGTCTGCAGCAAACTCAGCTGTAGAACTGTATGTGCCACCTACACAATCGGCTGTAGCAGCGGTGGACTTCGGTCACCACGGCGGAATCTTGGATGTCCAAGTTTTCGACAACGAAGCTTCAGCAGTTGTACTGGGCCAGGCTGCAGTTGCCCAGACTAATGTTGGTTTCACGGTAAGTTATTATTATTATAAGTTATTATTATCATTATTATTATTATCACTTTAGAATTATTTATCATTTGTTCTGCTGTTACTAGAAAATTAATGTTAGTGTGCTTTTTTTGCAGGTTTCTCCGATGGATCTTGACGCAACCTTGAGTTCGAGCACAACCAGAAGATCTGGCAAGAAGCAAGTCTCGGAGATTTTAACTGATCCCTCTGTACTTGAACGCATTCTTTCTGAGAGAGAAAACATGGGGGGGGAAATGATGATGTAGGCGCAGGTAAATTGATCTGTAAGAATATGAACTTTTTAAAATTTAATTGATATTTTTGTTCTGGGAGTATGCGTGATCAAAAATAAAATGAAAAATGTATTTGGTTCGTTTTTTAGTAAATTTTTATTGCCTGTTAGAATTAAAAATATGATAGTTAGATAATTAGTTTAAGCGGATGTATGGCAGAGATGGAGTAAATGTGGGCATATGAATAGTTCGAAGATGACTGATGGACAGCAAAATAGGTGGGAATAAAAGAGGCGGGAACAAAAAGGGTGGGATTAATACAGGTGGGAAAAAAAGAGGCGGTGCTAAAAGGGGTGGGAATAAAAGAGGTGGGGCTAAAACGGGTGGGAATAAAAGAGGTGGCGATTTCAAGGGATATGGAAAACAGAGGTGGCGAAATAAAGGGGTGGAGGATATCAGAAGCTGGGAGTTAACGGGGATTCATTTTCCGGAGACATTAGCATGCATGTGCAAAACGGCCTTAGGCAAATTTCCCTCAAATTTCAATATTATTGCCTTACCTGCAGTTGACTGTTTTCATCTAATTCGAAAAAAACCCTCAAGTATAGTGATTGCAGATTAGAATGTTGTTACGTTTTTCTAGCTCTTTGTGCCTATTCAAAATATTGTGAAATTGTGAGACAATGGAAATGGAGGTTGAAAACGTGATCGCTGGCGCTGCAGAATTTGACTGGAGTATATTGCCGGAAGAACTGCTTGAAAATATATTCGGAAGGCTATCAAATTACGAAGACTTGGATAATGTCAAGGCAGTTTGCCGACGCTGGAATCAGATTGTCTTTGGTAAGTATTCAGTCTTGTCGAAATGTTATGCGTTTGACGTGACACTGATCAGTTCAAGCTTTCTTTGACTAAACATTTTTTGCCTTTCTAGATTTGATACAAAGACTCCAATCTGGATTCGAAAACTCTTTGAGCAGTGGCAAGTTGAAGTGTGTGCAATTGTCGAACCAGCCCAGAATAGTTGGGAAGCCAATAGTGCCTTGGATCTCAGCAAGATTTGGTCATATGTGTTGCTACTATGGTAAGGGAGCTTCTGATGGGAATATTGGAGTTGATGCAGTAATTGTTGAGAATGTTGGTAATGAAAATCAATGGGTTGTTGCAGACCGATGTATGTACGTGCTGGGTGGAACCGCCCAAGCCTCCACGACCTTCAACGACATGTGGAAGTTTGACCTGACAAGAAGGGAATGGTCAAGATGTATCGCTTCAGGGCATTATCCAACACCAAAGGCTCTAGCGTCTTTTGTCCAATACAAGGACAATTTTATACTGTTTGGAGGTTGGGCTCACCCACCAACACCTCATCTGACACAGCCGTGGAGGATATTTGACGAGCTTCATGTGTTTAACGTTCCGACGAACAAATGGACCAGAGTGATTACGACGAGATCGCCGCATCCGAGTGCTGGACATTCTGCGACCGTTCATAAAGATTGGATGGTCGTTTTTGGAGGTCGGATATTCAATACGGATGAACAATCATTTCCATTGTGAGTCCGAATACATAATACTTTTGAAAAGTTGTGGAACAGGAGCAAAAACTAATATCACCTAATTTCAGGTCGAATTCAACTTGGTTGTTTGACTTCAAAACAGCAGAATGGTACCCCGTTTCAACACAGAATCCGCCACCAGCCCGATATGGTCAAACGCAAATCTCTATTGACGATTCTCATTTGCTAATCATTGGAGGATGTGGAGGACCAAATCGTATCTTCTCAGATGCTTGGTTATTAAAGTTGGAGACCAAGGGTAATAGGTTCCTGGGTACCTGGAAACAAATGAGTACAATTAGCACTAGTCAGCAGGCACCAAACGACTTCCACTATTCCGGATGCAGAGTGAGAACCATAAGTGCACAGATTGCCAAACCAAGTTCAATTGATCATTATTGACAAAGTTGTTTGATTTCAGGTGGGGTCAAAGGTGGTATTTTGTGAACGCTCTTCTCGTACTTCTCCATTCCTCGCATTCCTGCACTTTGACAATTGCAATCCAGTTGGTGGCCATCATATGCAACCCGCCCTTCCGCCAGATTTTGCTCTTCCATCAGTTATGAGGCATTGTCAATCTTCTGCTCTCCGGCCGGTGCTGAACAATTCTTCGATGCCTTTATATTCTGTTGATATTTCGAGGGTATGACGTGATATGCAACTTTGAATAACTGAAGGCCAGGACGTGTTCGAAATGAAACTAAATTCATGCTTTGATTGTCTCCAGGTTCTATCAGATGGCCTCATAGAATGGCAAAGAGAAGTAGACCTCAAGCTACAGCGTCCCAAAGAACGGCTGCTGTACTCTATGGTAGCTGGCCGTGCAGAGCTTATCATTTTTGGTGGATTCTATAAAGAACGTGGAGGCCAAGACTGCAGAGTATCCAACGATGTATTTGTGCTAAAAACAGAGTTGAAAGTTTACTAGTATTATTTGTAGACAGATTCAGATTTATTGTCGTTCATAAGCTTTCTTGGATTCTATTAATGCCACATTTTTCCATTCGGGAAACGCTACCAGTTAGGAATTATACGAAGATATTCAATCAGATTTATAACTACACAGACTTGTTGAGCATCTAAAATAAACAGCAAAATTACTTGCTATCAGAATCAGAGCTGCTGGAACTATCGTCTTTAGGCTTCTTCACCTTCTTTTTCTTCTTTCTCACTCTTTTTAGTTTCCCACCTTTTAGTTTAACCTTTTTAATCCCTTTCTTAGCACCAGGAGTCTTTCCATTAGCAGGTCCTTTTTTACCACTCGCAGTAGCTTTAGGTTCTCCACCTTCTTCTTCTCCAACCTCAAGCTCGTCCTTGTCCAGCATCATACGAGTATACGACTCGTATGGAAAATCCTTACACCAAATACCAGTACAAAGCTCTTCGAAGCACTCTTTGCAGGTCTTGCAGCGTGTTTCAACAACGCCGCGCCGATTCTTAGCCGATATGACTCCAGGGTTGTTCAAAACCGATCCAGGGGCGGCGCCTCCAGGAAGTCCACTCGCTTCAGCCTTCTGGGTCTGCAAGGTATATTTACCAAGCTCAACAAGACGACTGAAAATGTCTTCTTCAAGTTTGTCTGTGGGGCGGAGCATGGTCAACATCCTCCAGTTAATATCGACAGCGGCCAAATCTTGAAGTCGGACGGACTTCATGCTTGTCGGAACTGGGTCCATGTAGGCATGTTCGGCTTTCTTTGTTTGACGTTCCTTTTTACGGTCAAAGTGGAAGCTGGTTTCGTTTTCGCGGGGTTTGCAGTCTTCATGTCGTACCTGCGAAGTGGAAAAGTTTTGATTTGAAGGTCAATTTTGTTTGAAAATGGGGTAAAACCTAGTAAGAGAGTGTGAAGTTACCTTTTCAGGCCTGATTTTGAATTCTGGTATCTTGTCCTGGTACTTTTCAAAATCTTCTTTGGTTTTGATCTTTATTTTGGATAAATCTAGGATAGAAGTTCCGCCTTCTTTCTTCTTGTTGAACAGGTCTTCCAGTCGAAGTGCCATTTCCAAGCAGCAGCTGGCACCTGAGAAAGCTCATGATCCACTGACCAAGGTAGCGTGGAAATTGGTGTTTACACCACTAATGAAATATCGACCTAACAAATGTGGACTTGCCCTAGAAATATTGTTCTGCCCCCTGTCACTTGATGTTACAAAGACATTCAGAACAGCTGACAGCGGGAAGATGAATGTTAGAATTCAACGTGATTCGATAATCTCAATGAATCTTTTACTTTTGAAATAGGCGGAAATGATGATGTAACAGAAAGGAGTAGTTTAATTCTCGCGATGAATGAACCTAATCGCTGAATGATGAGTAACTGTATAATTCCACAATCCAAACCCAGCCAAGTGACTAACTATTTCAGTCTCCAGAAGTTCTAAATCAATTACATTTCCTATCAATTTCCAATGACCAGCAGACAACAAGTCTTCAGAAAACCATTCAGTAAGGGGTTAACAAGGTATGAACCCTGATGCTGCTATGAAGCAGTTCGGTACTTGAGAATTGTCAATATTCGCAAGTAGACAGGAAACCAGAAAGGAAATGATTAACTGTACAAAAAGCATGATGAGTTCAAAAAAGCCAAGTGTTTGATCATTGCGGATCCAGAAGCTCTTCGGGATTGCGTGGACGAACTTCAAGTGTTATTAAATACGCTAAAGCTTCTGGTGAATTCGGAAACACAATGGAAAGCAAAAGTTGTATCCTGTTACTGACGCTAGTGAATTTGTTGTGGCTCGCACACTATTCCACAGAGCTGGAAAGGTCTTCCCCGTCTGTTTTCGGTTTCTTCACGATGCTGAAATATATAAATCTATACCACCCGCCATATTTTAAACAAATGGTGGTGGACACCAAAAAGTCTGGATTTGTGTACATTGGAGCAACAAACAGGATCTTTCAGCTGGACGCCAATCTTAGTCTCGTCGCTTCTGCAAAAACAACGCCGGAACACTACAATGCCGACTGCAAGACCAAAGAAGAGTGTGAAACCAAAGGGTTTTCGGGAATGGAGCTATATACGAATTTCATTTTGGTCATAAATTACGACTATGGCGAGCTAGTGAGCTGCACACTAGGAATTGATGATAGGCGTCTTACATGGGCCGCTTGGAACCTTGAAAACATAACAAAACTTGAGCGAAACACTACCGTATCTCCTGAAGCAGGATGGCCGGATTTTGGTTTTGTCGCACCTGGAACCTCAAACGCTGCCGATACACGCAACGTAAGTCTTGGATCGGATTCATAATTTTTTGGAGTGGTTATTTTCAACTTGATTTAAATCCAGGTGATGTACGTCGGGAGGACTCACGCACGAAAGCTGACAAGGGTCTGCAGTTACAGTTTGAACCCAGAGGATAACTTTCGCAAAACGTTCCCATCAGCTCAATACCAAGAGGGCCCATCGTCCACTGGTGACTATGAAGAATTCCGTTACGGCTTCAGCTCAAAAGGATCTTCATACATTCTCTCACAAGCTTCCAAATATAAGCATTCATCCGGATTTTCTTATGGTATCCCGAGATTGATTCATGTGTGCCAAAATAGTTCCATTTTCCGCTCCTATGCCGACATTCCCATAAGCTTTGAAGCTGCTCCAGAACAAATGAATCTTGGACCGGTTGGAGCACACCTTGGGTTAGCGGGGGCAGACCTTGCTCGAGAACTCAAAATCGACATCGAAGAACCTGTTTTATTCGTCCTCTTTTCAGAACAGATTGGTAATAGCAGTGACAATAGCTATACTACATATCTGTGTATTTACGCGATGAAGCATATCGAGGACGTGTTTCTCGAAAACTTGAGAAAGGTTACCGTAAATTATTAATTAGTGCATGCTCCTCTTGTTGGTTGTATTTTTAATCCTGAAGCTCATTTGGGACGTTAACGTTTGCTAGATCACTGGACGCAGAAGGGATCAACATGACATTTGCAAATACGATTCTAACGTCCCACTCTACGGAACCGTTCCCGTTCTAGCAGAAAGGAAAATAGTTTTAGACGAGAAGACACACAGACATGCGTCCATCATAACGACAACCAGTGAGGATGCAACCGTTATTTTCGTTGGTGTTGCTGAGACATGCACTGGGTGTCTTTTGAAAAAGGTGATATGTTCAAGTCTTGCACAATGCGTATGCTTGCAGCGGTTTAACTTAGCTTGTTTGAATTCTCATGCAGTTTTTACTCATCGGTTCCTCGGTAGCAGTTCAGTACTTCATTTCAGCGGAGAGAACTTCTGGAGTTCAACAGATTGCTTTTGATTCCACTGAGGAATATTTGTACTTGTTGGAAATTCTCATGGTAAACTCACCTAAAGGAAATGAAATTCTCATGTAGATCTACCTTGATATTCTTCAATGGCGTTATTCATTGAAGGTGTACAAGATAAGTGCGTCCGAGTGTGCACATCTTAAGACGCTGGAGAGCTGCATTGAGGCTCCAGACCCACTTTGCGGATGGTGTACAAAGCTGAAAAGGTGAGAATTACTGGAGACTGTTTCTCTTTTTCATTAGCTTCTGACTTTACTTTTCTTATTCCTTGCTTAGATGTACATCCAAAAAGTCATGTTTCCCGAACCAGAAAGTTGGACAAGAAACAGCTGACGATGAAAAATTATGGATTACTTGCACAACCAGAAACACAAAAAGGTTTCCACTACTGGTATCAGATAACCCGTTAGAAGTTGAGGCTTCAAATTCAGTGAGCTTACTACAGGTACTTTGAGAATGTTTTTGAAGGTATTTATTAGAATGGGAATGTTTCAGGTGGACGTTCCCACCGGGTACCCTTCAATTTGTTACAAAAGCGTACAATGCTTGTTCTCGGGCAATGAATCGAACTCGACACCCGGTCAAGGTATCAACGAGACGGATATGGTCAGATGCCCGATACCAAAAGAATTACTTACTATTAGCTCACGCCAGTGTTTAAATATACTCGAATTTAAATATATCAAGAATTTCACCCCACTCCCGTTACTTCAGGTACCAGAACTGTGGAGCTGCAAATCACAGTGAACAAAAAAGGCCTTCTTCCCAATGCAACCTTTACGAGATCCATAACAATTCGTGGTTGCTTGAGTTACTTTTCTTCAAAGGACTGCAATTCTTCTCCTCGTTCTTGCATCTGGAATTCCAGAGTTCAAGAATGCATTGCTGGGGATACGATTATTGATCCGACCCCAACAGATTCGACGATCGACGATCCGACGACGGAATCGACGGCGAATCCGACGAAGAATTCAACGGCAAATCCGACGACGAATCCAACTACGCATCCGACGACGAATCCAATGACGAATCCAACTACGCATCCGACGACGAATCCAATGACGAATCCGAGGACGAATTCAACAACGAATCCGACGACGGATTCAACGACGAATCCGACGACGGATTCAACGACGGATTTAACGACGGATTCAACGACGAATCCGACGACGGATTCAACGGTTGCTGACACAATGTTCAATACCATCATCGGAGCTAGTTTCGGCGTCGTCGTCTTGGCTTTAATCATTGTCGGCGTGGTATTCAGGAAAAGGCGTGAGAATCAAGAAGAATGCTGCAAAAAAGCAAAGAGTCTTTTCCTTGAACAAGTTCCTCGTTCAAGAATAATTCCACCGGGAGACATCGATTTGACCGATGCAAAGGAACTTGGCAGTGGCGAATTCGGCACCGTCTCGCTTGCAAAATACAAAGGAAAACCTGCAGCAATCAAAAGCATCAAAGATGGAAGGGACAAGGATCAACTGGAATCCTTCCTCAAGGAAATCCAAAGCATGATCTACATCGGAGAACACGCGCATATCCTTCAAATGTACGGCGTGGAGATTTCAAATTTGGAAGAAGGGAGAATTCTCATCGTTCTCGAACTCAGTCCCCATGGAAACCTTGAAAGTTATTTGAGCAAACACGAGAGCAGTTTGAGCTATGCCGCAGGATCCGAAGAAATTGAAAGGCCAATTAACTTCAACAACCTTGCCGTCTGGAGCCGCCAAATCGCCTACGGCCTGGCCTACCTCGAAGTGAAACAAGTTGTCCACGGTGACCTCGCCACGCGAAACGTTCTCTTGTTCCACGACAATGTCGTCAAAGTCTCCGATTTTGGCTTCTCCCGCAAAATTTACCGAGGACCGTACACAAAATTCAACAAGCAAGCGTGCCTTCCGTTCCAATGGGCAGCGCCTGAAACTCTCGACAAAAAGATCTTCACATCGCAAACCGATGTTTGGTCCTATGGTGTGACGGTTTGGGAAATTTTCAGTTTTGCGAACTGTCCATTCCCCAATGAAAATTGGGATACGGGATTCGTGAGGAGGTTGCAGGAAGGAATGAGGTTGGAGAAACCGGAGATGGCGACGGAGGAGATTTACCAAGAACTCATGCTGAATTGCTGGGAAATCAATCCCAACGCTCGACTGCCATTTTCGCAGATTTGTGGGTTTTGGGATCGTTTTTTTAATATGGAAGCGGGAGATTCAAACCTCCCGGAGGATGAGCAGGTAGTGTGAATTCGAGTCAGGTTTATACTAATAGTGTAATTTCTAATCTACTGCATCCTTAATCAACTTTAAAATAAATCAAAAACATTTCCTTGAGTTTCCGGATCTTCATAAGCTTTTATTAGGTAGCTTCAGCTACCTTATAGGTTTACCAATTCCGTCTGTCTGTCTGTCTGTCTGTCTGTCTGTCTGTCTGTCTGTCTGTCTGTCCGTCTGTCCGTGCGTTTGTCTG
>JAQGBJ010004178.1:0-10809 GCA_034698345.1 Sphaeridia pumilis | reverse complement strand
GCCACCGCACGCACTGTCTGCAAGAAATGGCGCTCAGTTTCTGAAATGTACATCAAACGTCGTATGAACATTAGGAGCATCGGCAGACGGATATCGATTGAAACTGATCATGAAAGAACCTTTAAACGCAACTTATACAACAATTCCAGTAAAATCCCACGGATAGTTGAGGTTTTCGTGAATGGAAGTAATCGTTATAGCAGCGCTTGGGATCCGCTTGCCCCATATTACTACACAACTGTCCCGACATGGGAGTTCCTGATTGCCTTCAAAGCCGATTGGGCTTTGAACGTAGTTAAGCTGGATCTAAACTTGTGTATGACTCTACAGAGCTGGATGACTGTTAGCGTAGCCGTTTTGAAGAAAATGAAGCAGCTGGTGTGCATCGATGTGGCTCTTACCTTTTCAGAAGAGAGACGGATAGTACCACTATGTTTTACTGAGCTCCGGCTTCAAAGTGACCAAGACGATTTGAAATTAGGAGGCCAGGACGAGCAAAATGAGCAACTAAAAAGCTTCAAAATTTCTTTCAACGAAGCAGCCATTTCAAGTTACCTTCCAGGGAGTCCGGACCGAATCGTTTACGACGTTTTCGCAATGTGTCCCAATCTGGAAGTAAGCTTCGTATTTATTCAGGGGAATATGCAATAATTTGTGCTATAGTACTAATTTATGCCGTTTGTTGTCGTAGATGTATTCACTGATTGTCTACGGCCAAGATGATGTTTGCGTCGATCGAAGAAAAACAATGCCCGAATGGGTAGCTGGAATGTAGGATTCTCCCTGACAAACATTTGATTTTGAGAATTAATGGAAGATTGATAAATGCTTTTGATTCAGTAATTTACGAGAAGGACCTTGTACCCCGGCAGTTTCGATGATTGTGGACGCATTGCTGAATTTGACAACATTCGAACGAGTCGCGTGTAATCAGTCGAGTTCTGGCTTACTTTCCTGGACGCAAAGGCAGCCTTTCAAGGCGAAATGTGTGCAACATCTGAAACTATCAGGCTTCCACCATCATATTGAAAAAAGGCTTCCCAGTTTGCTTGCGATAACCGCATTTACAAACGTCAAAAGTTTGTATTGGACAATCAGCTGCAGAAGATTCAAATCAAGCCTTCAATCGATCCACGTCCAAGGTGTCGTATTTCCGAATCTGCAGTCATTAAAAATCAGCAGGGAGGTGGATGAGGAGTATCCGAAAGACGATTATGCACACTTGTACAAAAATGAACTATACGACTGGATTGAGCACAACTTGCACAAGATTGCGCCTAGCCTTGAGCAGCTCATTTTGGTGATGCCTTTTCTTGCTAAACATTATCATTTCCCTGATGTCGACTACGATGAGAGTGGCGATGAAGATAACGACGGAAGTGTTTCTGAAGATGATGGCGATAGATACGACGCTGAGAACAACGACAACGATGCTGCTGAAGGAGACGACAACAAAAATGCTGAAGAAAACCACAACAACGATGCTGGAAACAATACTCACCCCAATGTGCTCCGTGTCCCCGAGGGCCTAACCCAGCTGAAGCATTTGGTCTTGATCCTAAAGAAAGAGAGCAGTTATTGTAATTGCGAAAGAATCATCCCTGTGGAGTTGGAACAAGTTCGGTCATGTTTACAAGGTCTCTTCCATGGATGCAAGTTTGATGAAGTATATATTTTAACGATGTATGCTGTCGTTGCTTCTGCAGGTTTATCACGGTTAACTGTTGTAGTCGATGTGGACTACTACCGCCCAAACTTTTCTGATACTTTCAAGGAGTATTATTACCACGCTAACTTTTTTCTGGAAGCCTGCAACCGGAAACCCTCTGAATCTATTCAGCGATTGGGACTGTACGTCAAGGTGCGTCTTAACCTTTAAATTTACGGATCATCTTTACGTCAGATCATATATCATTTGTACGTATTTTTATACCCGCTTATTTTTATTATAGTCTTCGGAAATCAGAAATACACCTGTTGATTTGACCCGTCTGAAAGTTGCTGTTCCCAGTCATCTGGAGCTAACTGTTGGCAAATGGAACTCGGAAATGGAGCAAGAAATCATGGAGAATAACTACATCTAATTCATCAGATATTTTGTCTCAAAAGTCGTGAGCTTAGCTTTTGAAGAGTCTCTCCGTATTCAGTCTTGAAGAACAAGTGAAATCAAATGAAATTTGATTAACACTGGTTTGTTTAACATGAACTTTATTTCAGGCTGTAAATGTTTAAGCTATTATCGTCTGCTGTACAACAAGATAATACGATTTTGATATCGTGGCTGGCGAATGTGTGCGTCAACACCTGAAGTTACTTATTGTAATGGTGTCACTAATATTTTGAAAACATTCAATGGCAACCAAAGGCAAGAGTGTCTAAGCCGCCAGATGACTTATTGACTGTCTGAATGCTATGATCTTATCCAATAAATGAGTAAATTCGTAACTTTCAATTCCAGCGAGTGTGATGATTCAAGTCTTCACTTTGGCAATTGAAACTCCGAAGCCGTACCTGTGATTGGCGGTTAATTTCATGCTGATTCTGATGGCCATCACGGCTTCTGCTGAATTGTATATATACCTCAGACGCCACATTATGAGCAAAATTCATTCCTGTCCATATGTACATATGT
Source organism: Sphaeridia pumilis (assembly GCA_034698345.1). Lineage (NCBI taxonomy): Eukaryota > Metazoa > Arthropoda > Collembola > Symphypleona > Sminthurididae > Sphaeridia > Sphaeridia pumilis. The sequence goes on along the minus strand of JAQGBJ010004178.1, from coordinate 8,177 downwards.
ATAATTATAAAGGCTGGAGGCATCTACATTTGTCAAATACACACATGTTTCAATGGAAGGAACACGGGTTTGAAAGTCGAATGGCAATGAGGCAGGTACTTGCGGTCTCAGGCTGCATGGAATGAATGAAGACCAATAAACCAGCAAACTTTTGATCTCTTGAAACAACAACTCCATTGTTGTTGGGGACTCTTCTTGGTAAAATTTGGTCACCAAAATAGCGATACTTGGTCGGGGTTGTGAGCTTTGAAGTGGAACAAGAATGACAGTCCTGGATGCAAACTGCAGAAGCTAAATTTATATATATGTACTTTAGGAGCTGTTTCAACTCGGAGATTTTCAAAACAAGGTTTGCTTATATTCCAGCTTTTCTTTTGAAGTAATCCTCATTACAACCTTGTGGCTGAAGAGCAGCTAACAGAAGAAGGAGTCTCTCGTTCCCTGTTTTTGTGAATAGTGAACTTTGATCTAGCATTTCACGATGCTTGTATCGCCCGGCCAACAAGTTCTATCTACAGCTGAGGTAATTTAATCTTTGAAATCTAAAAGCTCCAAACTTTGAAATTATAGGACATAATCTGTCAGATAAACTTGAACTTTAACAAGGTTTTAATTCCATGACCGCACAGCTCATCGACCAAATCTTCAGCTACCTCGACATAAAAACAGTTTTAAGGGCCCGTGTCGTCTGTCGGAAATGGCGCTCCGTTTCAGACCTGTACCTCAAACGGCGGATGAGCATCAGGAACTGGAATAATCGCCATCGTGGCTCAGCCGAAACCCTAACTGTGGCAATTTACCCTGAAGTTCAAAACGCCACTAACCTGCTCAACAACACTTTCCGAATGACGCCAAGTTGCTCTCAAAAGCTGACGTTGACCACGTGGGACAGCAAAGGGTCCAAACGTGATAGTGGGAGAGGTCCCAAATGGCGCCACTCTTCAGCGCCCTTCATCGCTATTGTACTAGGCCAGGACTGGACTTCAACTATCGACACACTCAAGCTCCACCTTTGCCTCACTGTCAACGACTTGCTGGCTTGTCAACTGCCCATCTTGAAGAGCTTTAAGTCCGCGAGGTCAGTCTTTGTGAAACTTCTGCGAACTCGGATCTCTGAGGTGCCTCTGTGTTACGCTGAACTGCAGAACCAGGGCGGACAGGACGTTTTTCAGAATGTGAACCTGAAGCGGTTCGAAGTCAGGGGCTGGCTGAGGAGCTTCAAGCGGAAAAAGGCCAAAAGTTTGGATTCTTTGGTCTACAATCTCTTTGCAACTTGTCCCAATGTGGATGTAGGTTTGATGAATTCTATTATTTATGTCAGGTATTTATTATGTCAAATATGAGTGTGTAATTCAACTTTTGTCCCTCACCATTAGACTTTCAAGCTGGGACTCTTCCAAATTTGTGATGATGATGACAAGTACAACGCCTTTGAAAACGGTGCTAACGATGTTGATCCCGACGACTTCTTTCGCTCGGATATGTGGGCCGAAGGCGATTCGATCGAAACAGACCTTGACTTCACTATCACCCGAAGTTCCAGTCCCAATCGCGTCCGTGATGCCATCGAAGTCCAGCCTTATTGGACAGCCAGACTCATGTAAGCTTTAAAACCCGAGTTTAAAGATTGTGGTTTTGTTGATCATTCTTATAATCTTATATAACGTGGCGTTCTTCGTTTCGATTCTTTCAGTATCTGCCACCGCGACCTGGGCCCTGCACTGAGCAGTTTGATGGCCACAATCCTTGGTCTGACTCAACTTCAAAAGCTTTGGATTTCACTCAAGTACAGCGTCTTAGAAAAAGTGGTTCGGAAAACCAAGTGGCTCCAAGACCGACTGGACGTTTTGTACCTGACCAGCGGATACCATTGCCCAGTTGTACTCAAAGCATTGGATTCAACCACAGTTTTCACAAACGTCACTCGACTCTACTGGACCATAGCATTGGATTTTGATACCTTCAGACTGAACTTCGCCGTTGGAGACCGACCCACATTTCCCAACGTTGTAATGCTGCAGCTCCATCGGCCACGGACCAATATGTATCGTGAGCCAAAAGAAGGGTTTGAGCCGGACATTTGGATCTCACGCTACATGCACAAGATGGCTCCAAACGTTCGCCGGCTAATTGTGGATGTATTTAATGGTGAAAGGGGGGAAATAAGGACGTCTCTGACGATGAGCCGCCTTTATGTGTCTCCTCAGGACATTCCAAGAATGCTGGATGTTGCCAAGAGTTTCAGGAATCTGGAAGATCTGGTTTTGATCAACCCTGACAACTATGGAGAAAAGTGGACGGATCTAGATCCAGTATGCGCTGCTGCGTGTTTAAAGGGTATGCGGTGAAATTTGAGGTCTGGAGTTGGAAAAGTCAAATTCAGTTGAGTTTCACAAGCTTTTGTTGCTACTTGCAGGTTTAAAATCCCTGACACTCTCGATTCAAGGGCACAAAATATTGATGGAAGCCGCCAAGTACTTTTTGAAAGTCTGCAAGCAAGAAAGCCTTGAGTCCATTACAAAACTGGGATTGTACAACAGATGGGTTGGTCGAATTTATTAATTGATGAATATAAATGATATCTAACCGGTACATATTTTGAAGGAATTGTATCTATGATTTCAGGAAGAAGAAGATGATGATCGTGAAGACTACGATTCCGACGAAGACTACGACGAAGATGCTGTTTTTGCGGAGCTGCGTCGCTCAGGAGTTTCTATCCCTGACCATTTGATTGTCACGTCCGGAATCTGGACTAAAGAAATGGCAAAGGCAGCGTTTGAAAATCTCGTAATTTAATATAAATGATGAGATGGTCTCTGAAATGTGAAGCTGTTGAATGTGAATAATAAACATCCCACGAAACCTGTCAACATTCCGTTATGATTTCTAAATTGCTAATGTTCATCAACAAAGGACGGTGAAATTATTTATTTATACATTGTATTCATAACAAAACAGTTTTGAGATCCTGAGTGGTTTTCACTTTTTGAATTTCGATTTAGGACCGGAAGTCCCCGGACCCTTGCCGCCCGAAGTCGCTGTATCAGTAGTCCATGCAGATCCTGGTTTTTTGATGACCTGAAGCCGACTCGGCGAACGTTCCTTGAGATAAGGTTCTTCATATCCTCCTGTTGCATTAATATGACATTTGAAAACTCTAATTTTGTTCACTCACAGTCTTTCTAGTTGTTAGCTAATGTATGTTTAGACTTGACCAGTTGATCGATAACGGCTTCAATCCAAATCTCCACTCTCACCTCTTCCCAACAAATGGACGTTGGATTTGGATCTTCTGATTTTGGCCACAGCCACATGCGAATCTTCAGTAACGTTATTGTTCTTGAACGTGTCCCTCATGGGCTGCGTCCCGAACGCCGGTCTTGAATCGGCTAGTTCGCTGATCCAAGGGTCATCTTGCATTTCAGCCAATGAAAGTCTGCTGGAAGGTACTGGTTCGAGCAGCCTGGTGACAAAATCCTTGACGTTCTTGGACAGAATGTTCACATACTGTCAAAACCCATAGGGTTAAATCAAGCTCCGTTTATGAAATGCCTAAATCATGTCCATTGACTATAACTGACCTTTGACCTGAACGCCCAAATCCTATGAGTCTGTGCCTCGTACAACCTCTTGAGACTTGAATCGTCAAAGGGCAGGCTCTTGTTCAACATCACGTACAAAATGACCCCCAGAGACCACAGGTCAGCCAGCTTGCAGTTGTAGCGCGTTCCTCTGATGATTTCAGGCGGGGCGTATGAAATTGACCCGCAGAACGTATTGGACATTACGACCCTACCACTGCTATCCGACCCGAAGCGCGCGAAGCCAAAGTCGCTTAACTTGATGTTGAAGGAGGCAGTAATCAGGATGTTTTCACACTTGAGGTCGCGGTGCGCAATGTCCTTGTTGTGGAGGTACTGGACACCTATGCGCGCGGGAGCGCGCGAAGAGAGAAAGCGTCTTTAGTTTGAAATATAGATTTTGAGAGCGCAGCGCTATCGCGCGCCTTACCGCTCAGCAACTGCGTGAACCACTCGCGCGCCTGGAACTCATTCAGCGCGCCATTCTCCTTTAAAAAGTCCAACAGATCCCCGTTCTCCGCATACTGCATAAAGATGTAGTACTTGGGCTTCCTCTCCAAGATGCTGTGGACTCGAATGAGGTTTTGGTGGTTGACCTTTGACATGATTTCGATTTCGCGCGGGAAAAACTTTTTCAGAAACTCCTTTGAGGCAGTGGTGCCATCAACGACTTTGCAAGCTAGCTTTATGGACTTGAGTTTGCTCCCTGCAGGGTCTGTGTATTCAGCTTTGTAGACCTGCGGAAAGGGTCAAAGGTCAACGCTGTTGCAGGTCATTTTGCAAGATCCTCATGGAACAAAGACATCTGAAGCCATACTTTAGCATAGGAGCCTTCACCAATGCAGCTGCCGAGCGCGTAACCGCGCTTCTTGAGAATGCGCTCCTGGGACGGAGAGTTGGAGAGCGTTTTGCCAAGGGAAACCATTTTGCGCTTGGAATCTGTCATGTTTAGGTTGGGGCTCTTTAACACAGTCTATAACACTGAGAATTTTGACGGATGTGGAAAACTGAATATTTTATGCTACTAGAAATTTTGCTGCTGCTAATTTCGTTTGCGTGTTGTGAACTGGATTTATAACTTCCCGCAGTTTCCGGTTGCCACAGTAGGTAGAACATTTGCAAACGTTTTTTCCCGCCAAAAATCAAACTGACTGAATGCGTTAAGTATATAAGCGTATTGCTGCTAAAAGCAGAGGCTTGAAGTCATTATGTAGGTCACGTTCGGGTATTTTTAGTCTTCACAGAAATTCCGGTTGGAGCATAGGAAGAGTCATCAGGATACAGAAAGCTTCTGTTGCAAAACTCGTGAGAGTTTTAGTTTTGCTTCTTTTTCGCATTGCCAAGTTGATGTGCTGAAACAAAGAGTAAATTCGCAAATCCGCATATGAATCCCGATATCAGCAAAACTCTCTCTTCCTCTTCACTCGCGTCATTGTGTTCAAGGCTGTCTATCGGAAAGTGCATTAAGCTCAGAGTAGGATTTTATGCGATATCAGCTTTACAATTTTATTCCAGTGATATCCAAGGCCAAGAGCTTATAGCTTCTGAACTTGCTTTTTAAAATTTTGCAGAAATTGAGCAACCAGCCAAAAATGAGCTGTGACCTAGAATTCCCTGGCGTCGTTGACGAATTCTACCCTGTAAATGGAACATTATCTGCTAGATACAAAAAGTAAGGTTCATTTCATTACCTATCTTAATTAACTAACAGGTTCTGAACCTGACCTAACCTCATTTCATTTGCAAAATTTCAGGGCCTTTGGTTACGTTACAATACGAACACGCCTTCCAATAATTCTCGCCGGAATCGCCCAACAGGTTCTGGACGATGCGGCAGAACTAGCCAAAGAGCATGGCGAGGTACTCAATTGCCAAAATTCTAGTATAAAATAAAATAATTGTAAAATGACCTCCGACCTTTCTGTGTAGGAAGCCCTCAAGGCCTCCCAAGAAGTCTACGCCCAGCTCGAAGCCCTTCGCACTGAAATCCTAGCCAACAGCCCCATAACGCCCACTTCATGCCCCATTTGGGCGGCCTACGGCTCCGCCGTAGCCGCCCAGTTCTTCAACGGCGACGCCTCCAAAGACACGTGGATCATGGGCCCCTTCCTGCATAACGAATGCTACATGTACCACCGCATGCAGGAGGCCTTCAAGTCCAGCCCCTACCACCTGACCTACGACCCCTTCAAGCATCAGAAGGAGAATGGGTACCTTCAAAGCCTGGGGCCCATGGAGGCCCTCCTGACCTGGCTCGACACCGCAGACCCCAAAGCCCCTGAGACCCTCCAGTCGCTCCTTGAAGTAGGCCTTTGGGGCAACAGGTGTGACCTGTCCATATCTCAAGGCGCCGACAACTCCCAAAAGACTGATATCGTGCTCCAGCTCGGGGACCTCAGATCCAAGGTGCTTGCTGACGACTCTGAGAAGTTTTGGTCCTGCATAAGGTCCAAGGGTCCCGGAGGGACCCTTGGATACATTCTGGACAACGCCGGCTTTGAAGTCTTTGGTGACCTGTGTCTTGCTGAGGCGCTGATTGAAGCTGGGCTGGTGACCAGCGTAACGTTCTATGTAAAAGCACAGCCTTGGTTCGTTTCTGATGTAATGGAGAAGGATTTTTACTGGATAATCGAGCAATTAATCAAGGAAGAAGAAACGTCGAGACTGAGAAAAGCTGGGGACAAATGGGACCAGTTTGTTAAAGACGGCAAGTAAGTCACACTTCATTCTAAATATTAGTTTCATCATAGAATTATGATGTAATGACATTGGAAACGTTAGCAGATTTCAGTTGAATCCATTCCTTGTTTACACAGATTTATCGTTGTTGACCATCCGTTCTGGACCTACCCTCACACATTCAATGAAATGAAAACAGCTGATCCTGACCTCTACCAGAGGCTGGCAGGTCACAGCCTTGTGGTCTTCAAAGGCGACCTAAACTACCGGAAGCTGATGGGCGAAATCAACTGGGCCTACGACACGCCCTTCGAAGAGGCACTTCAAGGGTTCCATCCAGCGCCGCTCTTGTCGCTTCGAACGCTCAAAGCTGATATGTGTTCAGGGCTTCCCAAGGGCCGGGGGGAGGAGCTTAGCAGGGTTGACCATAAGTGGATGAATACAGGAGAGTTTGGAGTCATACAGTTTTCGGAGAAAGTTGAGAAATAAACGTGAACTTTGAATATATTGTATTTTCATTCATTTGCGATGACGTCAATCAATCTCGATTGGGGAGACCAAAGGCGAATTCGATGAAAAATAGTTTTAAAAACGTTAGAACTGCGTTGCAGAGATAGGAACATAGATTTTAGAACATTCAAGAAATATCGTTGTATTAACGATCGAAACTGGTAACGTCATCAGTTCGTCGGGTTGTCGGAACGTGTGACGTGGTAACGTGACTTGACCCAGACGATCTAGTAACGTAGAGTAACGTAACGCAACGATTGCAGCTTTCTAAATATTCACAGACGAAACTACACACCAATTGCATGTGATTTGGAGGAGAAGAAGGAGATCAACATTTTTGTCATATGACTTTCATAGGGTTCAAATGCTGCAATCACATGTTTACGTTACTCGTATTCTTTTAACGCTCGAAACTGAATGTAGCATTGGAACTGACCACAGAAAAGATGCGTCTGAATACACGTAAAACTACACATATTCAACCAGCGTTTGTGAGCCCGTTAAAAAGTAGCGTTGGCCTGCCGGCTTGCATTGCATCATCGAGCGGCTGAAGAACGATAAACGATCAATTGACGAGAAGAAACGCGCCGGTATCGACTAGCGCTTTTGGGCGCTATATAAAAGCCAATGGCGTTTCTCGCGTCCAGTTCAGTTCATTCAAGATTATAGCGAAGGCGACTCTGTGAATTTACCAAATAATCCGTCAAAATTAGACTGTCAAGTCCAGAATCTACATTACCTGAAAAATGAAGTGTGTTATAGTTCTGCTGTTTTGCGCAACGGTGGCTTCTGGCGCTTCGCGCCAGAAGCGCCATTGCGCCGAAGTATCCTTAACCGGAAATGGCACTGTTGAAGAGAAGCTGAGGCGCTTGGAGGCCCTTGGAATCCATGTGGAAGAAGACAGTCAAGTTGTGCCATTCCAGGAATTCTCAGCTATTGTGTTCCAGTTCCAGCTGCCTTCGGAGGAGGACCTGGAGCCCTTCAAGGTTACAAAGTTGGTTGGACTTTGTAAAGATGGCGCTGAAGAGGGAACGATCGAAAAGGACCTCTGTGAAATACATGGGGCTGCAAGGCCCTTTGCTGAGGCTGCTCGAAAACACTTGAAGGTAATTTGAAATTTGAAGGGCCAATAACTGGGCGTTGGAAGAAGCTGAAGATGACTTAACTAATACTTTTTGAATTCATCCAGCTCCCTCTGGCGTCTGCCTTCAAAGTCCCCGGCGTCCACCACTGGAAGAACAGCTCCGACCCAACCTGCGACGACCTCGCCGGACCCTTCAACACTACCAACCTTAGCACCGACCTCTTCAACACTTGCGTCAACAAACTGTCGACCTGCTCCCAGGGCAACCTAAGGGCCCATGAAGTCTTCATCTCCTTCAATGCGTCTCAAGACCTCGATGA